>WYDF02268456.1:0-32040 GCA_009867245.2 Adranes taylori
AAATTTTCAGAGCAGCGGTTTCGCGTACAATGATAGCCAATTGGATCGCCAACCTCCGTAGGGAGATGGTGTCATAAAAATAAGAAGATCAGTAGGGTTCGGATCTTTATTTAACTAAATATTTTTGCATTGAAATTTTGTGATTTTTGAGGGTAATATTTTGTTTACTTGACAAAATAAACAATTTTTTTCTCATTTCATCTGAATATAATTCAATATTTCTCTCATTCTTTTCCCAAAAAATAATGTACAAAGAAGACGAGAATATATGTGGAATTACAATTTTCCATTAAACCTGGAACAAGGAAATTCTTGTGCCACATGTAGTGAATCTGAGGTAATACTACGACTTTCTACAAAGAATTAATTATATAGTTTGCTTAATAGTAATTTGCCTAGTTGATATAAATGTTTCTTTGAATAAACGAACAAACGAATTTTTATATGTATTATTTTGTTAAAGTGAATCAGAAAATAAGGTTTTACAACTGCCTGCACACAGGTGTCAACAAAGTCGTGCCAAATTATGATTCTTGTCCCCCAGTCTCAGTACGTGTTTAGACTCGGACCGTGGTAGACTAAAAATGCCGAAAGTAAAAGTAATTCAAGTTCAAAGATAAAAGCATTTGTTGCGGAGTTTCCGGGGATTTTCAAAAGATATGGTGATATTTTGGATCGCAATAGTTCCATCATTTGCGTCAATCACGGCTAAAGACGGACAGTTTTACAGTTAACAGTTGAACAAAATAAACATAAGGAGATTTTAGTAAAAAGAAATTCATCGGCTTAATATATAAAATAATAAAAGGAAAAAAGAAAAAAAATTTACCAGAACATAGGTTATTTTTTTTTTAACAAAATAAACTATGGTCTGGTCTATGAAAAACTAAAAGAAACAAAAACAAACTTGAAATAGAGTCACTAATAGGACCAATAAAAGAAAGTAAGGATGAATCAACTACGAAAAAGAAAATAAGAACTAGGAATGAATCTTGGTGTAATGAGATCATAAAAAAGTTATCAAAAACAAGAACCTTACGACAAATATAAAAAGAACCATACAAATGAATCCTACAAGAAGATATATAATTCCATAAAAAAACAAACCGCAATATGAAATAAGATCAACGAAGAAATTAAATATTGAAAAAAAAAATAGAAAATATAGGCCACTATTCAAATAGACTATGGAAATTGACCAATGAAGAACTTACAGGAGAGAAAAAAACTAATGTGATCCCAAAAAAATCTGTACATAAACTAAAGAAATCAACGGTATTATTGAAATTGCAACAACAATGAATAAACAATTTGCAACAGTAGGGAAAAACCTTGCAGATGAATTAAAGAAGGTAACACAATTGCTGCTAAAACAATATAATGGGACATACGATCTATATGTACCCTAGTTCAGACAATGAAATGAAAGGAATAATACACACACTAAAAAACAACGTATCATCAGGATGTGATGGCATTACATCAAGGGATATAAAACATGTTAAAAATATTATAATGCCATACTTAATAACCATAATTTTGTCTATAGTTAGTGCCAAACATTCAAAATCTTTCTCTTTACACATACTAGAAATTCTCGTTTGAACTTTTTACTACGCTCAATATATGAGGTATGAATAAAAATCTCTGTTCACCGTTAATAAATTTTGTTCGAGAAAATGTCGATACGCATTTATAATTGGCAATACTAACTCATTTAATTCAGTATCAGAAAGCCAATGTTCCGAGATACAAACAACTGCAGGATTTAATTCACTTAAAATAATTTCTAGCTGAGCTATCTTATTAAGATAAGCTTTGGATATTTATATGTATAATCTTAATATACTTCAATTGTAAGGTACCTTTTATTAATTGTTACTGATTGCTATTCCTCGTATGTTTTGAATAGCTAGTAAAAACTTTATTATTTTCAACGCCTTTTTTGTTCATTCGCGCAGTTTCAACATTTGCATATGATTTAATTTCTTGTTCACATGCCATGTTTTTATACGTATCAATATCTACTAGACTCAAGCCATTATCGTAATTATTATTTCCAGAAGACTTAACAAAACTTTTAGAACATGTTACTTTATCTCCAATATCTGCTTTCTTATTTACATCGATAGATGTCTCCACATTGTTCACTGAAGGAAGATTATTTTTAGTAATCTTATAATTTTCATTTATTCTAAGAGTTGATTAATTTCTGTTAACGCAATAATTTCTGACTTATTGTTATCATATTTATAATACATTTACACGCAAGCAAGTCGTTGACAGCAGCCATTGTTCACGTTCTCGCCAGGTGTATGAACAAAAATGTTATTTTCAGTCGATTTTGCCTCAACAGGATGTTTCTCTAGTAGTTTATTAATTATGTTACTATTTGAGTACGTATCAGGAGCCGCACTATATAATATAATATCTATTAATTCACTTTTCTTTAATTTATTTAGCTCACTGCTTAAAGTAGAAACAACAGTCGGCGCCATGTTGATATTGATACAGCCAATAGTCTTCAATGTACAAAGTAAAGTAAAATAACTTGAGTATCACTTATGGTATTTTCTAGATAAAGGTGATATATTGAGTCCATAACTAATACCTCTTCAAAAATCAAAGTTCGTGAGTCAGGAAAATCAGGTTTATAATTTCTGATTAGAAGGTGGTAGTATGATAAAAATGTAAACTAATATGATTTCAATTACTTATGAAATAATGTTTAATTGAATATTATGTACAAACGATATTATATATACACTGAGTACTAAATAATTAAATAGTGTCCTTTGATACTTTTGATTTCCATGGAACCCATGGATTTTTCGAAGATAATACTTCATCTTGCGTCGCATTATCTAATAATAGGATCTAAAATATAAATACAATATATATTTGTACGTTTATAATATACGTTTATATATAGTAAATATTTTAAGCAAAAATTCGCGGAAATATCACACTTTCCATATTCTGAAAGTCAGAAATGTGTATCTACTACATATAGCAGGACAAACTACATTTAGTACATTTAATTCACCTTGATAGCACATAAATAGTTTAGTAGTTTAATATTCATTTATCACAAAAAATGATTAGCTAAAACACGCACAGCTTTTGCAGTGCGGAAAATTTCGCATTGTAGAGATTCTTTGAATGTCATACCTTTAAAACAAGATTCACCTTGTAATACATGCACAGCTATCACTCCACGACAAACCATTTAAAAGAGATAACGAACATATAGCAACATGAGATTCGAGGCTTAAGTGAAGTCAGATGGTTAGGAGCTGGCAAACTGAAGACAGAACATGGAATGTTTTACTACTCTGGAGGCGATGATCCCAAACACCAATACGGTACATTCATATCAAATAAATAGTACCACCTGTCATGGACTCTTTTCCCCCTTAGTGACCGCGTCATTGTTTCAAGCTTGCAAAGTCCCACCGCATTATGCATTTTATTCAGGCATGTGCTCCAACCAACGACAAATCAGACGAAGCAATCTAGGTATTTTACACCAAATTAGAGACTGCAATGAGACCAAAAATTGAGAAATAATAACAGTGCTCACAGATTTCAATGCCAAAATTGGAACAGGGATTAAAGGTGATACCAAAGGAGATTTTGAACTCGATGAAAGAAATAGCAGGGGTGATCGTCTCGTGCAGTTCTGCAGTATGCAACAACTTTCCATTGTTCAGTTATACCCGCGCCGCCTATACACATGGAAATTATTAACTGATATGGATTGTCACATGATTCGCAACTTAACTGATTTCATCCTCATCAGATCCGAACTGTGTAAATTTATAAAGTTCGCTAGAATGAGCAACAAGTAGTTCACGTCCAATGTTGAATGTATAAATTGAAATATTCGGAATCTTGGACACAAAAATATTTATTATTATAAACTTCATAGATTAGTTTATAATACATCGAACATGTTTTTCATCTTCGAGACTTCATTGACTTGTTTTTTAATGTTGTCATACAAAGAAATATTGTGTTTGATTCACTTATATTTCTTTTAAACTTTGGTGCCTTTCAACTTCTCTTCCTCTACTGGATCATATATCTACTGTATCGATATTCGTGTAATCAGTCAGCAGTCAGTATCATTTGACGCGTGCAGCAATAAGAAGAGTGCGCGCAGGAGGAGAGTGAGATTTAAAAGAGTTTAGAATGCTTCGACATAGAACATTGATGGCTCGGAGTGAGAGACAAAGAAGAAGGAATATATATATTCGCCTGAAAGTCAAAATGATAATAGACCAAATGCAAGTGTAAATAGTATACAAAATGATGAAATTATTTTGAAAAATTATATGCAATGATTATAGATCAAAGAGTATACTTTGACCAAAAAACATGAATAATGTTCAAACTTAAAAATTTATGAATTACGGTCGAATTACGACCACTGGGCGACAACTAGTTATTCTTAGTTATTCTAGTTATAAATGATCATGAAATGATGTAAATATAAAAACGATTCTAAAAAACTGTATTTCTATTTTCATTCTTGCATCTCTAGTAACAAAACTTTTTCATTTTCTCTTCTTCCTTCTCATTGACATATAAAATTGTTTTTATTAGATGCAAGAATGAAAATTAGAAATTGAAAACATGTAAGTCGTGAGGGATCTGAAAATGCGCCGCTTTGCAAGGCCTATACAGAAAAATACTGAAACGAGGAGAAATATAAGCCAACGACTGGAAGGGAGACTCTCCACGAGGACTGACGAAGAGGATGAGTGGGTGGACGACACCGAAGAAATCGACATCTGATATACAAGCAAAAAAAAAAGAAGCAACCATGGATAACTAACCAGATCCTACAGCTAATACCTGAGAGAAGATAATACAAAACGACGGATTACAGCAAATACAAAGAACTGATCAAAGAGATCCAAAGAAGATGTAGTGAAATGAAAGTACGGTTGCTGGCGGACCAATATACAAAGATCGAAATTCTCCAAGGGAAGCACGACTTGTTCAATGTGCACAAAAAAGATACGAGAAATGACAGGCAAACAGCATAGAACACACATCGGGATATTGAGAGGACTCAACAATGAAATTTGGTCGGCATCGAGAAAAAGTTGAAAAGATGGGCAAAACAATATATACAAGAGCTATATAGTGACGAGCGTCCAGATGAGAACCCACAGGCCTCAGATGAAGCCAGTCCCTACATTTCAACGGATGGAGTTGAGCGAGCCATCAAATTACAAAATAAAGGCAAAGCGTTCAGTCCAACCATGATCCCGGCGGAAACCCTTAAATTGGTAGCAGAGACAGAGAGGACGAGGCGCTTAACCTCTCAATAGCAATGTTTAATAGCATTTATAGAATTGACAAAATACCTTCAAACTGGCTCACTTCCGTCATTAGCACAAAAAGTTGCCTAAAATTGTGATGATTATAGCATGATATGCCTAATGTCTCACATTTTGAAAACATTCCTGCGGATCATATACGCTCGAATATGTAAGAAGTGCGAACAAAAAATCGACCCAACTCAGTTTGGAAAATTCTTGAGCTTTTGCGAGGCACACTTTTTACGTAAAGTACTCACATAGAGATGCAGAGCTTCGAATGTCGATGTATACGGCTGGTTCGTTGACTATCGAAAAACATTTGACTTCCGTGTCGCATCAGAAGATGGCAGAAATTCTATGAGCCTCTATGAGACGCAGTCGACCTGCGCATTATTATCGACATGTTCTGGTATCAAACTGCACAATACTCAATGGCGCAACGTCTGAAAAAAATGGGAACACAGAAGGGCGGACGAAAGGTTGCATTCTATCTCCCCTTCTGTTCAACCTTTATTTAGAGAAGCACTTGAGGGCACCAATATAAGCATCCAGAAGAAAAGTAAAAGAATCAGCAACCTCCGCTACGCAGACGACACCGTGGTGAACGTCAAGAAAACAAAGGTCGTGGTTTTCTCAAAGCAATAAGTCCAGTTACTTTATAAATAAATGAGAGACCCGTCGGACAAGTACATACATTTCGATACCTGGGAACTGTCGTGAATGAACAAAGTGATCCGAAAATCAAGATCAAGGCTAGAACGGAGCAGACTCGCAGAACTTTTAAATGTACCTATACCGAAGGACATTCCGCATCTCATGGATGACAAGACGGACAAATATCGAAGTCCTCAGTATCACAAATCGTAAGAGCTGATGAGATTGCAATAATTGCAATACATAGAGCATATCATGCGTGGTGAAAAAAGTATGAGATCCTCGAACTGGTCATCGAAGGGAAAGTTCAGGAAAAAGATCAATAGGACGATGCCAGAATTCCTAGCTAAAGGATCTACATCGACAGAGATTTTCAGGGGTGCCGTTCCTCGAGTCAAAATAGGTAATTGGACCGCCAACCCCCGCAGGGAAACGGCGCTATACGAAGAACGAACATATGATAGGTTATTAGCCGTTATATACGATAACTTACTGCGATTTGAATCAGTTAATTGGCATGTATACAAATAAAACCAAAATTAATTAAAATCTATTACAAATAGTTTTAGGATGTACTGTTTTTCAGGACCGCTCGCGAGCGGATTTTTCAAGGATTTCCTCTTTTGAAATGTAAATCCTAAACATTGAGCCTAAGTTAAATAAGATATAATACTTCGTTAATCGTTGAGTTAAAGCAAATAACTAGATAGTCATATATGACATCGCAATTGAAATAATTTTATACCACAAAATATTATATATTATCAATTAATGGTGGGTTCTAGTGCTTTGGAGTTGAATTTGAATCAGGAAAACACAGTACTCCTACTCCAAAATATTTATTTACTCAATCAAGAATAAATTCTTTTGATCTGAATAACTATAGAATTGTCGAAAAAGCAAAAATAGAATGGATAAATCAAAGCATTCAATGAACTTATCAGTATTCAGGTTTCGTTATATAAAATATATTTAAAATTTTCTAAATACAATTCTGTGTGAGATAAATATTCTAATTTAGCCTATAGTCAGGTTTTCGATGATTGTGTGAGTTATAAATCAAGATAGAGAAATAAGTGAAATAATTTAATTAATAGTAAAAGAAATAATTCTCAGACAAATTCAACAAATTTAACAATAATTGTAATAAGAATAAGGAAGGGGATATGATTGATGTTTCTTATTTTCCGCCATTAACTCTACATAAAAAAGATAAATTATCAAATAATAATAAGAATATAGGTAATATTGATTTTACTTCTGACCACGAATATTATGAGGATAATAATCCAATGTTAGACAATAATATTGAAAATTCGAAGAGTTCGGGTGATCACAATTTAGATATAAGTTTGAATAGGGGACGCCAGATTAATTCGAATTCTAGCATTGAAGACAATTCTAAATTTATAACTGCTGTACAGATTACCACTTGATATAAACCAAGGACTTTTAACAGAATGTAACAGTTTAGGTGCTTGAACTTAAACAATCGAGATTCTGATGATTATATTAATCAGGAAATTGAATGTATCTTAATAAATAAGTCAGATACAAATATGTTTAATTCTTGCACAGAAGAAAATTTTGATAATACTTCATATGATATAAAATCTATTTTTAAATTCAAAAAAACGTACGACATAACTTATCACAAAAGATTTGATAACTTGACAAAAATTGTGTTCACTAACAACCGTTCTCAATCTTGCTTTACGAACCTAACAGCTGAACTAAGTTGTATATTTGATCCAGACATGGATAATGACATAGAGTTAGTTAATATCTTATTAAAAACTGCAAATAGGATTAAGAATTGTAAAGTCGAGAACAGATATTTCAATTTGAGAGAAATCAGAGAGTTGAGTGTTAATCAGGATTTAACATTTATAAATCCTGATTAACACTCAGGTTGAAGAATATTCAAATATGGGAGACTTTAATAAGTTAAATAGTGACCCGAATAAAAACTTATTAAAGGAATAAAAACTTATTTTTAAGAATATACCTGATAGATTTAAAGAAACAAAATATAAATTGAATATCAATTATAAAACCCCGGCTTTAAATTGTCTATCTAAATTGCATAAATTGAGCTCTATAGATAATCTAGATTTGTAGAATTTAACAATCGCCATGAGACTAATTGTAAGGTTTATTGGGTCAATTTCATATGATTTAACAAAGTGGTTGAATGTGACGTTAAAAAACATTCTCAATTTTAAAAATGAAAGAACCATCAAGAATTCAATCGAACTATGTAATCTCTCAATTCTTTCGTTATTTCAAATCAAACATCTAGTTCACACATGAATTTTCGGTTAACAAAAAAAAATGGCTTTTTAGATGTTAAATTAGATTCCAATGGGAATCAATTAAGTTTTGGTATTCATAGGAAAAACACTTTCACAGATAATTTAATACCTCGAGAATCAAACCATTCACAGTCACAAAGTAGCTGCTTTCCATTCGTTAATTTATAGAGCCAAGAACATCCCGACATCTTTTGATAATTTTGTACTTGAAGTGAACACTATTAGGGGTTTGGATTTAGCTAATGGTTTCGAAGACTAAACAATTAAAAAAATGTTCTTAAAGAAACAAAAAAAAAACGTGAAGTTCAGTAATTAATCCAGGCCTTTCTGTTAATGCTAGGTATTTTTCAATAACTTAGATAAATGAATTGAGTAACTTACTACCATATCCTTTTAAAAGTATCAACATCAATATAGGTTTCCAAAAATGTAAATAAATTCGCTTCTTTAAAAAACAATAAAGATAAATTAAGTCAAAATAAGGTTTTCATAACGTTTCAGGTGTTTATTCACTAAAATTTCAATGCTATCAGGGACCGGAATGATATTAGAAACTATAGAGGAATCACTTTGGGTTCACATATACCAAAAATTATGGATGCTATGTTAACAAAGCAATTAATATGGGAATTCAAAGGCATAATATGTGAAAATCAACACGGCTTTGTTCCTGGAAGATTGGTGTAAACTAACTTAATGACTTATCAAAAATTCATTTTCGAAACCGTCGAACAAAAAGCTTTTGTTCATTCAATATATACTGATTTTTCAAAAGCATTTGATCGCGTTAATCATGATATATTTATTCATAAATTGAGAACTCTGGGAATAGGAGGTAGTGTTATTGGGTGGTTTCATAGTTTTCTATCTTCCAGATAACAATTTGCTAGGATATTATTCTTTAACTTATTCATTAATGACATACATAGTGTGTTAAAAATTCATCTGCTTTGCTTTTTGCAGATGATATTAATTTTTTTAGGCTATTAAGAACTGTTGATGATTCAATACAGAAGAATATATACGCATTCGGAGAGTGGTGTAGACTGAACTGTTTAAGCGTCAATATTGAGAAATGTTATGTTATGACCTTTCAAAGATCGAAAGTTGTAGTTAGCTCAACATACTTTTTGAATAGCACAAAACTTAAAGGAATAAAAAAGTTAAGAGATTTAGGACTAATATTGGACGCTCAACATTTAATGGACCTTCATGTGGAATATACTATAAATCAAAGTCTACAAATAATAGGTTTTATTACAAGATTTTCAAATAACTTTGAGCCTTCCACATATAGACATCTGTACATATCTCTAGTACATCCTATTCCTGAATTTGCAAGCTGTGTATGGACGCCTCATTATAGGAAGCATGTCAATTCCTTGGAAAGTGTACAAACTAAATTTCTTAAAATAATGAGGTTCAAGCTAGAATTGTCGAAAGAAATTGCAACGGATCACGTGCGTGCATATATAAATTTCCCAACCTTAGAGAATAGGAGGAAGATTGCCGATATATGCATGCTATATAAAATGGTTCATTGACAGATTAACAATAGGGTTACTAAAAGATATCAGATTTAGAGTTCCGAATCGAGATACCAGATCCAATACAATATTTTACACCAAATACCGTGCATTTAATTATCTCTATTTTAAATCTATTAACAGAATGATGAATGGAAGTAATAACATAGTCGAACATATAAATTGATCTATTGATTCTTTACATGAACTGAAAAACAAACTTAAACACATTATTACTTAACACATTAGTGCTCTGAAATAATCAATACGAAAAAGCAATCAGTAATAATCCATGTATCCTAACTAATTGTAATATTTGATTTATACTATTTTCTTTTGATTATATTTAATATTTTCTTTTGATTTTGTATTGTTTTATCTATTTTATATTGTTTTTTATATTTTAATGCATATTTATTGTTGTATACTGATAAGGGGTGATCCCGTTTAAATAAATAAATAAATTTAATAAACGACCATAATTGATAACTTCCCTATAAAAATACTTTCTTCATTTTGTTCAGGGCACGTATTATTGAAGTTTGTTTACATAATCACATTAGTTATAATTAACTTTTGTATGTTACAAATTAAAGTACATTATAAGTGAGACCTCAAAAATTGTTCTAGTATTATTGTCAAATTTGAATATTTGCTGCTTGTAATGATCAAACAATTTAAATTCCCCTGTGTTTTTACACTTCTTATAGTCTGAAAATGAAACACGGTAGCAGGTGTCGAAATGCGTCACATCAATTTATTCTTGATTGAGTAAACAAATATTTTGGAGTAGGAACACTGTGTTTTCCTGATTTATTATATATTATGTACATAACATTACACTGTTATAATTGTAAAAAAATATTATAGCACTCAAATTAATGCCGAGGCACATAGCAATGAAAAAAAAGGACGCCATCTACTAAGTTTTTACGAACGGCAACTAGATGGTTCTATTGAGATGAAATTACTACTTTTGGAATATTTAACCTATGTCATTTTGAAAATAGTGACAAAATATAGCAAGTAGTTTGTTTACAATCGCTTCTTCCAACATTTAATGATAAAGCACTATCATGAAAATCGGTTTACAACTAGTTAGCTAAATTTCGTTACCGTCGTGCTTCCGTCAGTGATGAATTTTGTAAAAGTCAACTAAAATTCCAATCAGTATGAGACATACCGTAACTTAGACATATAGAAACCTGCATATATGGGTAGTTCTGTTCCCGATAGATTCCGCATAATTTGAGCGAAGTACAAAAAAGGTTGATACGAATTGGTTCTTGATATCTAGCCTTGTTTTAAAAATATGACAAAGGTACTACAAAATCCATATACAATATCGTAACAGGTAATAAATGTTATGTACAAGCAAGACACAAAGCAATAATAAGTTTAGTCTTCCAAGCTAAACCTACTACTTAAATGCTTCTTCATTAAGTATTAAAAACACTAAGTTCATTAATGATTTTCCGAATTGTAAAGAGGAATGAAATTCTCAATTTAGTGGTATGTAAGATTCATTATATTCGAAAGCACTGCTTTGGATAAAGTGATTTGTTTAACGAACACCATGACGTCACTTATAATCAATCTTTCGGATCTATGCAACAACCACATTTAAGATGGATCAGCCTACATAAAATACTGAAGTCTATTTGGTTAAACATATTTTGTTCCCACTAATAGAATTCTAGATTTAATTTTTGAGTTATTAACTATTTGCAATTAACTTTGTTCTGTAAGAGCATATAATATAACACAATAGTAGATAATTGTTTTTGTTTCTTATTTTTCTGATATTGGCTAGTGAACAATAATAAATTGACATTCAGAAATCTGTTTGTATGTAATAGAAATGTAATGCAGTGTTTCTTCAATAACCGTATAAAATTTAAAATATATAAATTTTAGAAACTTATAACTTGAAAATCATTAAATCAGAAAAAAACATTTTTTTTAATGATTACTAAACAGTAAAATAGAAAAAGCTAGATTAATATACCTGTCGTCTAATATATTTCACTAGATTCTCTAGATGTTCTACATTAACATCTTGCCTTTGGTATATTCTTCGCCATATTGCACCTGCAAGTACAATATCATCTGATTGTAAACCTTCATCATAGGCTAGTAAAGCAGCTTGTAACTGTTCAGATAAGTCTAAGATTTGTGTCTTCATCGCGGAGGGATTTGCTGACTGAAATAAATTATGACACGTTAAAAAAACCCAAATATTACGTATTAAATAAATTCTATGAATATATTTACTCTCAATTGTTTAGATCGAAATCCGACGTCTTTCCATAACGCTTCAACCATACTATTTCTAACGCGTGTACCATTTTCTCCTTCAGCCATTAATCGGACTGATAACATCCATAGATGTAATTCGGTAATTGCAAACCAAGAGTAAAATGTATCGGGCAACGAAAACTCTTCAAAAAATTCAAGGTGGTTTAAATTATCCGCTACCGATTGGTATAATAGGTAACCTTTTACTCCTAGGCGCTAAAGGTTTAATATTGATTAAGTATAATTCAAAATTATTACGTTTGATAGAAACTTACGTATTTCTCAATATTGAATGATTTCAATTTCGTTAATATTCTCTTTAAAATTGGACTTTTTTCCTCAGCTATTGCTTTCGGTTCAATTGTTGAATATGTTTGATATTTTATTTTTGCTAAATTGTTACACGATTTACAAGAAAAAGCTTGTGCAATTGGAATATATGCATAAATATTCTTATTAAGTGTACCATAAACTGCAGGTGTAATAACTTGAAGCTAATAAGTAATATTGCATTTAGACTATATTTAGGTATTAAGTAATAATTATGCTAACCTTATTTAAACCATAAGTAAAAAGTCTCGTGAAGTTCATCTTGGTTTATTTTAAAATTGTGTACCTGTTATATCTATTGAATTAAGTAGAAAAACATTTAAATTTGATGAATATCCGTGGTAACAAGTATATGAAACGTCTAACCTCAAAAAATAATGTCAAAATTACAGAAATTGATATTATCGGCCCGGTTTAGAAATACACGAGGGACAGCAAAAATTTAAATTCAACTAGAATTTAAAGTTTTTACAATATTCAATAAAAATGTTAACTTGTTTCATTTATAATAGTATTGTGTCTTTATAATTACTATAAAAATAAAATAGTTTTTCTAAATTATTTTATTCTATGTCCAAGATGACGAAAATCCGCAATTTTCCCAAAAATTCATCACTGATACTAAGGAGCCGAAATATTGTACGTTATCATATGCCTTTATTAGAATTAATTGTTATCTACAGTTGGCACCCGAGGTTACTACATTTATCATTAAACTACTGACGATAAAATATTGAAACAACTTGAGTCTTGTTCTGGGAAGGCATATGATACTTGTGGGCATTATGAACTTAACATACTTGATGTCCTTCTAGGAGAAGGTAGGCTGTGTTTAGAAAAACTTCGAACCGTGATTCGCGCCATTGTAACGAAACGCGCACGAATGTCATCCACGCTCACATTCACACTCTTTCACGGGCATTCACAGCGTGAATGTAGTGCACCGTTTACAGGCGCGTTCGCAATTAGTTTTCTCACTTCACTTCATCTCAGGTCAGTTCTGTTCACTTCACTTTATTTAAACTCTGAAGTGAGCGAAAATAATTTCACTTTCTGGAAGGTGTTAAACAGATTTTATAATTAACAAGAAAACTAATAATAAAAAAAAACAATTTAATTACTTTGAATAAGATATAGTAGGTTAGAAACCAACATATGAAATTGACAGCAGCAAAGCCCATGCGATTTCATCAAAATCCTTAAAGTTACGTAAATTCCACACTCGTAAATTCCACACTCATTTAAACTAAATCAAATTGAGATGAGATCTAATAAACTCAATACCGTGAACGTACGCAAAGTGAAGAGACCTACGAATAACCTAGTAGGCGAGACTGCTTACAAAAGTATCATGCGACGCGCCAGTATCATGCGTTTGTGATCAGTCGCCACACCCGCGCCTCGCTGTTAGGTTGTGTAGCATCTTATACATGATTTTTGTGCAGCAGATTCAGTTTTAAGCTACTGAAATTTTTAACAACAGAAACGTGGTTGGGTATAAAAGTACACTCTTTGCCATGTCACATTATACAAAAACTTCATGCAAAAACTTAAAGCAGGGAATGCAAATGTAAAAGTTGGCTATCGTTGGGTCAGCCGTGTCTTTACTCCTGAAAGAGAAAACGTTTTATAGGACTATGTAATTCAGTGCTCTAAGGTATACTTTGGATTGATCCCGACTGACGTGCGAACGATGGCATACGAATTAGCTATTAAATATGAAAATAAATTTCCAGAGAACTGGAATGAAAATCATATGGCGGACAAGGAATGGTTAACTGGATTTTTAAAACGACACACAATCCTATATCTGAGAAGTCCAAAGTAACGAGCCTGTCTCGTGCTTCGAGCTTTAATGAACATAACGTTAACAATTGTTTTTCATAACCTATCGGAAGTTATAGATAAGTATATATTTGAGCCAAAAGATACATGGCAATTGACGAAACAGGAGTGATGACAGTCCAAAGACCAAACAAAATAGTAGCTCAGAAAGTCGTTAAACAAGTATGTGAACTAACATCTGCCGAACGTGGAAAGTTAGTAACTGTTGCTGTTGCTATAACTGATCACGGAGGATACATACCTCAAATTTTTGTATTTTCGTTGAAGTGATATCAGGACCACATAATACGTGAAGATCCTATTGGGCCTGTTGGTGCTGGAAGTGCTAGCGGCTGGATGCAAGAAGCAGAGTTTTTGCTGTTTTTGGAACACTTCACAAAACAATCTAAGCCCACTATTGATAAAAAATGCCTGCTATAACTTGACAACATGTATCACATGTATTTATGCATGCCCTCGATTATTGCAAAAGAAATGGAATTGTGTTGCTAACATTTCCTCCTCACTGTACACACAAACTTGAACCCTTGGATAGAGAGGTTTTTGGACTATTCGAGAAAATGATAAACACTGCCACAGATAGCTGGATGCGAAATCATCTCGGTCAAACAATGACTATAAATTACATCCCTGGGATTGTCAGAAAAGCATTTTCTCTTGCCGTTACCGATAGAAATGTTATTGCTGGTTTTACATGCACTGGTATAAGTCAATTTAACAGGAATATTTTTACCGCGCTTGATTTCGCACCGTCTTCTTAACGGATCGGCTCTTGCAAATCCGCCTTCGAAGTTGATCGGATGATTGAAACGGATGATTTTTCAAAACCAGGACTTAGTAATCAATTTAATGATCATTCGGTCAGATCTAGCAATCCCGAACCACCAACTCTCTGGGCTGTATCGAATATACAAACCGATGATGATTAGCTATTAAACATTGTTACCTCAGATCCATCACCAAGTTAGCCACAGCCAGAACCTACTGGGCTACAAGCAACTTTTGGGCTACAAGCGAGCTAGCGAGCTACAAGCGAGCTAGTCCAAAGTCAGAGTCAAAAAAAAGTTGTTAAAAACGTAAAACTGCGATACTCACTGACACCCCTGAAAAAATGCTATTGAAGAAGAATATAATCAAAGAAAAAAGCGAAGAAACCAATATTCCAACCTTCTAATGAAAAGGCAAAAGATGATTCGTACTAAGTTCTCCATATTTAAGAGTCGGAATAGAAACATTATTCTCATCAAAGTTGATCTCATTACTGCCTGAGGGTAAACTATTATTTAAGAGGAAGAAAAAGTTATTATATATTTTTTTGTTATTCGTAAGAAGAAATATTTTATGTTTCATTTTTTTGTCTTTTACTTTTCTACTACATAATTTTATTTAATCTTGTATTTTCTTTTTCTTGTACATATACTTTCGTCCGGACCCTGTGGATAAAAGTAACAATCAACATTTCTTAGCATCTTTGCAAAATTTTATAGGGTTATATTCATTTTATCGAAAATATGACTGCTAGCCAGAACTAAAAGTTAACGTACAAAGTATTACTTTTGGACCCGGGGTCCCATAACTCAATTAAACTCACCACCGAGAGTTAAACTCACTCTGGACGGTACTAGATGACTATATCTGACTTAGATTACATCTCCACAATCGGTTTTCTTTTTTCGAAATAATTTTTCTCTGATGTTAACTTTTAAAAACATGTGTTAAAAGATTATTATACTATCACAGTATAACCCGTAATAAATAAAAACATGTTTTAGTAGTAAAAAAAAACTACATTAAAGAATATGTTGAACGTGTGGTACTCTCAGTCATCCGATATGAGTTCCTTTTTCTCTGTTAGGTTGCCTCATCTGTCATTGACATTTTCATCAAATTTGAACGATATAGCTTCACATTAGTAAACGTTAAGTCGTCTTGAGTACATCTGCCTCCGTGCGTGTTTTCGATTTTTTACGATTTTGAAAGTGGAATCTATTTTGCATCAAAGAGTTTGTATTAAATTTTGTGTCAAAAACGGATTCAACGGTGTGAAGACCTTGAAAATGTTGGAGATGTGTTTCGGCAACAATATTCTATCGCAAACAAACGTTTATGTGCGATATGAACGCTTCAGAAGTGGCAGTGAGCCCATCAAGGATGTAATTGTACTGACAGACCGTCGATATTTAAAAGAGATGAAAAGATCGATAAAATCAAAGAAATAATAGCCAACAACCTAAATTGCCTTCAAACCTGTCGCTGCAAACCTAGTGCCGAAGACCTAAAGGGACCGCGATTACGTCCCGACAGGTATGATTTTCATGGCTGAATCCGACACAACATTGATCAATCGCATCTTTCCTCGAGATGAGACTTGGGTTTATCTGTATGACACGCAATACAGGAATCAAGCAAGTGAATGGTGTACACCCCATGAGCCAAAACCGAAAAAACCACTGCGTTTTCAGTCGAAAACGAAGGCCATGTTCACGGGTTTCATGGATTATACAGATGTAGTGCATCACAAATTTTTGTCGGAAGGTGATATACTTAACAAGGAGTATTCTTTGGGAGACAAGAAACGTTTGCGTGAAATAATTCGCCAAAAGAGATCGGAGTTGTGGTCTAACAACGCACAGATGTTGTACCACAACGCACCGTCACACAATGCCGTTGTTATCTGCAACTTTTTGCCTAAGAACAGAACAAATGAGATCCAGCAGCCACCGAATGTGCTTGATTTGGTTCCTTACGACTTCTTCCTGTTCGACCGAAGAAAAACCACTCCGGGGACCACGTTTTATCAGCCAAGAGGAGATAATGGAAAAATCTGTAATGGTCATACCAAAGCTGAGTATCAAAAATGTTTCGAGGGTTGAATCAAGCGCTGGCCTTAATGCGTTGCAGTCCTTTGTATGAATAAGCTTGCATTTTTCATTTTATGAATAAATTCCTGATATTTTTTGATCAAGGTGGTATATCGACTATTTCATGTTCTTGAAAACTAGCGCTATCAAAAACAAAGAAATCCATAAAATAAACCCAAAAAACAAGTCTACTTAATCCCTAGAACTCCAGGAATTTAAATATCATAAACAAAACCGTTTCTATTTCTTGCACAATTACTAATCAAGTTTAAATGCACTTGTGGTAATAGTGATGTAATAACAATTTTTCCAAAAGAAAAACATGAAGCCTTACGTTCTACCTTAATATATAAAACTATGTGGATACGGTGTTGTGTTCAGGACTAGATAATAGGGACAAGTATTTATCTCCGACACGTATATAACTCCTAGTATGATGACCATACAAATAACTATACCAACAATACATACTTTCTCTTTTCTGTTATAGAACCTTTATCGATCGTTGCGTTATGCTCTTCTTCATCTTCTTCACCGCTTTTCAGCGCATTTTCCGTTCTGGAAAGCGCATCACAACATAGTTTCCGTGGCCTTTACCGGATCAGTAGTATCTCGTGTATTGCATACAAATATACACACGCTTCTTACGTTAATAATTTTAAAAAGTATGTCACTCGAATATTTATTGAATATTCAGTTAATTTTTATAACATATAGTATTTTTAGTGTTAAATAATTAATATAAAGTTTATTTAAAATGTTCAAGTTAAATTTTAATGTCACTAGTTCAAATGTCTACGCCTACTCAATGAAATATAGATTCCTCGTACAGGAATTTAATTAAGGTATTTATAAAAGAATAGCGTATTGCGGTACTTAATAATATTTATTATAAGTATTTGTAATATATAAAATATTTCAGGACTTAAGTTCCATTCTTAATTTATTTCAATTATAACAAATATTTTAAAGTTTGGTGTTTAAAAACAAGTTTCTTTTATTAATTCTATATTTTAAATCCAGTACTTATTATTACTAACAAAAATTTACACGTTCATCAAAATTGGTTGCGTGTTTGCATGTTTTTGTAAATATGTCATAAAAACTAGTGATGGATCTAAGATCTATTGATGGATTCTAAATTCAAAGGGCGTCCTATTTATATATATTTGTGGGTGGCGCAATTTAGTTAGATAGTTAGAATAGTTAGATCCACCACTGCCTTTTATGCAATAATTTTTTTATTTCTAACTACATAGCTTCACATTGTTCATGCGGATTGAGGATACTGGAAATGAGGATTGTTCAATCTACTGTGGTGCTCCTCAAAACTTTTGTTGAACTTTAAAGATGTTTTTAATAGGTTGAGTTACGCGGCAGTATATAGGAACCTCTATTAATATTCTATAGAGATATAGAGATATAGTTACGCGGGACCTCAAGTTAAATTTATTTAAGTTCAGGTTTAGATTCAGGTTTACATTTTAATTTCGGTTCAGGTTCGGGTTTAGGTTCAAAAACAGTTTTTGTTTTAAGGTTGGTTTAATTAAACTTAGCTCTATAAATAAAAATGTATTACACCTATATATTTTTAATCGGTCAATATATTTTTAGTTTTTTAAAAATAATTTGCTCTTGTGTGTGTATACAGTGCATACGTAGTGCATATACAGTGCACATTATTTGTGTATGTTTAGTGTACACCACAAGAATTTTGCATTCTAAAAAGCGGTCCTAGAATATCAGTTTCACAACTGTGATTACTCGTATACCAAAGATAAAAGACCATGTTACGTTTTTTAAATATTAAAATTATAATTAAACTAATGCCCAGTATATGTCACTTTCCCTAAAAATATGCGATTTTTATTGCAACGTAAGTACCGCATTACATTATTTTAAATATTATTCCGTCTTACATTTAAAAATTGGTTCACGATTAATCAATATTTTAAAGTAAACGCTATATCTTTCTTAATTATCTCGATTTAACACGTTAAGAATTATTACCAAGATTTCCATTTTCATAATCAACTTTATTTATTGTCTGGTATTTATATTTGTTTCGAGAAAAAGAAAAACCATTATATATACATATGGATTTGTCTAATTTTTTAAAATTAAACGGTTATCGGTTAATAAATAAAGATTCGGGTTCAGGTTCAGGGTTCTTTCACCTTGAAGGATAACGATTCGGTTCTCAGAAATTCAACAGAAATGCCGGTTTTGTCGGTTTTTCGGTTCGGGTTTGGGTTTAGCTTCAGATCCCTGATAGCTACAGCCAATTCTTAAAGTCTTAAAATTAAAATTTATTCATACTTCAAGTACCGTATATCGTTAGAGCCGCTTTTATAAAATTTGTTAGTTTTCAATTAATCAAACTGAAATTTCGAGTACTTGATGGTCTGAAATATAAAAAGTTTTTTAATTACTGCAAGCAAGTATGCTCACTTAAAATTTATTACATCTTCGACACAAATCTGCAATGTGAGGATGGTAGTGAAAATGAAAAATTTCAATATTTTGCATTTCCTTCCTGGTCATGGATTTCATGCATGTTTTCTTGCACTCGTATACGAAGAAAGAGAAACCAGTGATGTTAGTAACGACGTGGCTCTGTAGTCCGTTTCATATGTTTTCAATTGTGCACGTAGCTGCTTTGAATACAGGCTAATGCCATACAAAACTGATTTCTCTACAATAAGTAGGGTAGTACTGATTTGTTGGAATAATCTTGTAGAAAGAGATCGTTAAAATCAGATGTAATAAAGGAATTAACTCAAAATTAACTCCTTGTATATGTCCACCCACAGACTTTAAACATATATAGAAGATTTAATAAAATAATATTTATTCGATGTAAGAGGTTCAGATACAGAGTTAGTGTTTATTCAGTTATGCACATACAATGACGTTCTGAAAAACAGGGTGTTGATAAAGCTTAATACCTTATAGCAGAAATGGCCATCCACCGGCGGTTCATCGGCATTTTATTCTAATTTGTTAGTCCCTCATCTGAATAATCTTATCTAAAGATTAATTATAATTAATCTAAATAATTTTTACTAAGTTCAGTTTGGAGGCTCGCCCTCTGGGATTATTGATTAATGCCTTTGAAATCCCGCCATCAAAATTGGTAAACAAAGGGAATGAAAATCATAAAAAGGAAATGAGAAAAAAATATTTCCGAAATAAACGACATTTATCCGACATACACGATTAGAACAAAATAATATTTACAAAACATTTTAATAATCTATTGTACTGCAATCTATTGATCTATTTGTAAATTGTGATCTCTAATTGTAATTGTTATCTCCTTTTGTTATCTCTAAATTACAACCAAATCTATTCGATTTTCCAAGTTTTGTGAGTCGGTCCTCTAATGCTACCATTTTTAGGTTCCAAATATTCAAACTCGAACTCATCGAGTCTAGTTAGGAATATTGAACTCGATACTTAGTCCAAAGACGAGTCTTTAGACTTATTTTAATAAAATGTGGATCTATTACAGCTGGTTCAAGGTCGTTTAAATATTTCGTGCATTAGTGAAGGAGTTAAATAGAATTGGAAGTAAATACTACATACTAGTTCATGCAAACATTAGACTCTGCCTGAATTAATAACGCGAATTTACTTATACTAATTTAAACCAACATTGTACCGCTTTGTGGGGTTTAGGTACCAGAAGCACATCTGATTTGATTGACCTCAATTACGATAAAAGGTAATTAACCTGATAGCAGTATGGACACTTAAGTGGACAACATTAACTAAATATATTTTACTAGAAGAGGGGAATAGCGAAGATTTTAGAATGTGTTAATTATGTACAAATTAATTTTGACGAAAAATATGCATATCGGTATGTGGAAGGGGATCAGTATGTATAAAAACGATGCCCAGTTCTAGGGATAGTACTTTTGGGCGTCCACCGAACGTCGTAATGTCCAACTAAGTAGCGAAATAATAATCCGGAATAAACTAATATCAGAATAATAATTAAATAAAAGTCATGTCTAATTAAAGTGTGATCATAAATTGATTAAGTATTTTATTATGGATTCGTCTAATGTAGCGCGGTACTTAGTATTAATATTTTTGGGAATAATTGAGATAAATTAACTTGAGTATAAATTTGATGAATAAAGTAAAGTCGAATGTAATTAGTAACAAGTTTGTTGATTAAGGTAAAGCCAAAACAAATACATATAAATAATTAAGATAATGGTGCGTTACTCTAAAATAATAAATAAATGGTTTGTGTACAGCGGGAAAATCTGTAAGTACCTAGTTTAACATTTCTTTAATGTAATTGAAGAAATCATAAAGTGACTTTTATTCAAGTGTTGGTTTATTTTATTAATTGCAAAGGGTTGATTACTTTATTTTACGTATGGGAATGAATGAGCATGTCACTGGATTGAATGTAAACGTTTTTAACGGCCAATACAATTTAATTAAGTTTAATAACTGTTTCATTTCTGCTGCCTGAATTATTAAGGCGTTAAAGGTTGACGTTACCAGTAATTACTCAACCACGAAAGGCACAATTAAATCTAAACGGCACGTCCAACTTAGCGATGGTCCGGCCTAGTGTTTTATTCTAAATTAAGTGGGCTAAGTGGGCTAATAATTGAATAATTGATCTTTCCGCATCAATTATTCAATTAATAACTATGCTAGAAGTAGCTAAACTAAAGAGGTATCTTATAAGATAATAAAGGAGTGCGGGTACCTATAATTGTGAACAGGGGATTGCTACGTTAACCTTTATAAAAGTTCCCTCTCATCCATGTCACGTCGGAGAGAACAACCTTCCGCCCTAATAATAACGTGACAATATTATAAGATAGTCTTTCCTTCTCCCTTGAGCAAGAAATTTAAATTTTGGTTATTCCTTCATTGTTATATTAAGTTGTATTAAAGTTGTATTGTTTTAAGTTTATGCCAATAGCGGTATATTTATTTACTTTTATTTTTATTGCATATATTGACTTGCATATGAACTACATATTAGAATTTATTTATAACGAAAAATATTTTCTCAAATCCTATCTCACAGATGCAGAAAAAATTATATCATAGGATAAGTTATTGTAGGTTATATAACACTAATTTCTATTTGAAGCAAGAGCAAATACTATATTTTATTCATACCCCGAAATCATACCCGCTGCTCGAGATGATATATGAGCTTATAGGCTGTTCTGAGGCGGATTCAAATGAAATAACCAATATAGGTATTTGGGGTAATCGTTTTCTACAAAAAAAGTCATTCAAAAAGGAATGCCTATCTGTCCATTTCTCACTAAAATATTCTTTTATGGAACATTTGTCGTCTAATGCCATGTTTATAATGATATCATCTTTGGTGTTGCTGTCATTTCAGTAAGTCTTAGGTCCACCCAATTTGACTACATGAAATATATTTGTAGGGGTGTCGCTTTCTGTTAGTTTTTCATTTGCTTATCTCCTCTTAGTTTATCTCTAATCTCTTTAATAAGTTCATTGCTCAAACACAATTGAAGATTTCTACTTCTATGGATAGTCTATTTTTTGGAGGGTTATAACCGTGCTCAGCAATATATGGTTATTTTATAAAATCTTCGTCATTTGTACCCTATAATTTCCCACTGCTCTTCCCTTTGTCTATGTTTTCTCAGTCGCTCTGCTCGTCAGAGGAACAACTGCGCTTCACGCTACGTTGTGTGCTGTCACTATTCAAAACAAAAATGAATTTAAAACTGCGCATACATCATGTTAGGGCTGACTCGACATAGGACCGCAACCGACATATTTCAATATCGGGGCGGTTCAGACACAGGACTGTAAAGGGTTATGCATCGCATACAATTCCATGTAAAATTACTTACTGTACTAGACTAATTATTTTGTCCACCTGCAAATGCATAAAATAATACTAATAAACATTAATTACTTATAATTAAATATATGACAACTTAAAAGTGAAATAGTTTCTACTTTAAGATTTCCTTTTCTTTATTTATAGATCTGTTTCAATGTCATTTGTTTCAACTAAGAAGCTTTCAAACTATCATGGTTATTATGTTGTTGCTTTGATAAATTATGTTAGTGTACGAGGGCACAATAAATAAACGAAACTACCAAGAACGATTAAACTTTTAGACTTGATCGGGAACTGTCAGAAGTCTTGATTTACTTACACAAACACCATGCCATAAATTATAAACTTGCCATAAATAAGAATATCAAATATCTACCAGGAGTCTAGTATAAGAATCGTAGTATAAGTTAAACTAAGTTAGACTCAGATTCGACGACTCCAAATATTCCCAAATCCTCATCATAGCCTCATAATATATTAAATTCTATTGAATTGCCGTATTCGCAAATATAACCCTGCTCTTATGCGCTTACTGTGCACGATTTTGTTTCACTTCAATTACTCCAGTTTCTAGAATACATACGTGCGGAACAAATCATAGCGCTATAGGTAGACGAGATGAAGTGATGAAGTGCTTCTAAGAGCCACAGAAAATGGTTCAAAAGTGAGGAGTATTGCAATCTTATTAGGTCTTATTAACTTGTATTCCAAATGTAGGATCACATAATTTAGCAGATCTTCAAAGTGGACCATGGACACAAACAGACGATTATTCGCTCTTAATAAGTTTTCATAAAATATCGTAAGCTCATTGTACCTCGTTAATGACAACAATGGTTTATTTTCTATCGTATGCGTCGGTTTTTTAAATGTGTTATGCATTTAATAATCAAAAAGTATCGTAACCGTCACTATATCCCTACAAAAAATCGTAAGCGAACTGAAATAATGCAGATATGATAGAGTGGTAGGCGCTTATGAAGCGCGTGTGTGTACTACAGTGATATACAACGGAAAAATAAGTATGAACTTAGTTTTTTGATGATTGTGTGTGCCAAAGCTAGAATTTAATTAGCACTAATTGTTGTGGTAGTTGGATTAGAAAAGAGTTCAATACAAGTATTCACTGTTGTGGTAAGTCTCACCATTTGTGACCAATTGCAGTGACGATTATTATTTGTAAGCCAGTAACAGGTTCAAGTATGGCTTCTTCCAGAGATTATAATATTCCGCTGATGGCTTTAAAGAATTGTGTTGCAACAGTTTTAGAAAATGCTGTCTCTGAGACTGTCGAAACATTAGAGAATAAGAAGCCTGATTATGTGAATAATATAATTGATTGCTTTTGCTTTACTTCGAGTCCTAACCGTCTTGATGACAACCATTTGTTGGTTTTTGAAGAGCCTGATGACATTGATAACATTCCAATTATGATTGTAGAAAATAATATAAATAATTAGGACGCAGTGGAACAATCTGATACGGTGTATTATTATGATAACTTGCACACTAAAATATCTGACCTTTGCACGTTGAATCAAATTGAATTAAATCACGAAGAAGGAACTTTCAAACACATTAAGCAACAACGAGTGGTACATTATTTGAGTTCTGATTCAGAAGCAGCTCCTCTTTCTGAAAAAGATTCCGATATTTTCTTTTCAGGTTTAGATTCTAAACACATTACTTATTGAAAAATCTTTAGATAGCGTAGGAGATGCTGGTCTGAAAAGCACGCAATAAAACTAAATAGAAAAGGTTAAATCTATTGAAAGGAGATCCTCAACAATTGCTCTTGAAAACTCTGCATGTCTAATGACATTAAGGTAGACGTACGATAATGTAATTGCTGATTTATTTTTTAAAAGTGATCAACGAGTTTACAAAACTAAAACTTAAGACAAAAATTCCATTCATGAGTTTTTGTAGCAGTTACCAGCCGCATACACAAGGAAGACATTACGTTTACAGTAGATGAAACAGTCAATTAATTTTCATACAAATACAATATAGTTTTTCTCCCAATCGAAAATAAGTAAAACAACGACTTAGCAACATTTAATTAATAACAATGATTTGAGAGTAATTAATGCGGCATTGATTGACTGAAACATAGAAAAATATAGTGCGGTGAGATATAAATAAAAGTTAATTGTTTGTTAGCTTGTTATGAAATAAAAATTAGTTACATAATAATAATATGATTTAAAATTAACGAATAAAATTAAAGAACTTAAGGTGTTTCAGTTCCTATAACCAAAATATATAACAAAATAAAACTCTAACTTACATTTGTACATCAGCCATAGTACTCACAACAAAATAGACGAGGAGAAAAATACACGTACTTTAAAGTGAACTTTTTATACTGAATTCGTCAACTTGTAATCAAATTTTGAATATCTTACATACTTATTTGTTGCTCTTATATTTTCGGTCGATCGTGTCGCGACCTCGCCTCAAAAACCCACCTCGCGTACTAAGCTTCAAGAAGAAGTTTGTTGCATCTTACTTCTGCTCATTAAAAGTCTATCACTATCACTTATCACGCAATTATTTTTTTCAACTCTCTCTCTCTCTCTCTCTTTTTCTCTCTCTCTCTCTCTCTCTAACATACGGGAGCATAATAATTTATTCGCGTAAAAACTACCAGCTTAAGTTACAGAACTCAATTATCTACCTGATTTTTAATTGATTCTTAACTGCACGTTCAGCGCTTGTTCGACCCTTATAATCGGATTAAAATCGAAGCAGGTGTACTATTTCTTTCGGGTCCTCTCTCATTAACTTAAGCCAAACTACCTATTTTCCCCTTTGTCACTAATTTATTTTTCGTCCCGATAAGTTTTTTGCTCTCGCTCATCTACAAGTGGCACCTGCATTCAAAACTTGTTACGCGAGCGCGTGTATCCTTTTACTATAAATCACGAAGTAAATACATGTAATATCTTTTGGCGTTACAATGTGACATGCATTTGAAAAATAAAGAGGAATGCAGAACACAATTCTTTTCTGGTAACCCGATGGTATCACCCTATAGGTAGCAAAAAGTATTTCTGGTTCCACTTTCATTGCTTGGCTTAAAACTTTAAAACCTGTAAGTCAAAACCCGGACAACTAGGACCTAGCAAAACTACGTTCAATTAGTAAAACTAGGAAAATAGGACATATCGTCCTTCGAAAATTGTTGATCAGAAAGGAACTGTGTTTTGCATTCCTCTTTATTTTCAAATGCATGTCAGATTCTCTTATTTTATATACTGTAAACGATCTTTATTATTCCTTGACTCACGTTGGGAAACCCTGCTCACCCATGCATACAGTAAATGGCATTAAATAATATAAAAATAAAACACTTTTTTGGGCGCTTGAGTTTCATTAAAAACAAGAAAGGTTGAGAACGTTTACTGAGTGTGAACAAATCATGGTACAGTAAAGTATCGCTTATCTGACCTAAACGGGCCGTCATGACGTCAAATAATTGGGAAAAGTTAAAACATCGGGTAAAAGAAAAACGAAGTTAAAGTTTTACAAATTTTTAATGTTTAAGTAGCTAAATGTATAGGGCTACAAAGACGTTGCTTAAGATTTTACTAATATTAGACGTTCTGTATGTACATACTTTATGAAAATGTAAAAAATGTTGTGATCTTCGACGATTGTTGTGTGTATCGACGATAATAGCCGTTTTCGTGCTGCCAAGTCGCGCCACCTTCGGAGCATCATTATATCGATTTCTTCTTGCTGCTCTTTCTCCTTTACTACATCTTCATGGGATATTTTTGGAAGATTGACAGCAGGTTCTCCATCGTCAATATCGCAATATAGCTGATATTATTTTTTTATGAGAGGAACAATTTCTTCGTCTACTAGAGCGTACTCATGTCTTCCTTCAACCAACATTGAACTTCTTCTACAGTCGCTTCCTCACATCCAGGGATACACTGTACTAAAGGAACAATGCGTTCTTCAGTAATTTTTGGATCCTCGTCATACTCAGTTGTATTTTCTCTTAACAATTTATTCCATGATTTAGCAATTGTTGAAGCCCTTACGTCAGCCCAGATCCTTGCAACCCAATAAGCTACATCCTTTACGTTAACAGTTTTCAATTTAGTTATCACATCAAGCTGCCGACCATCAGATTGTTCTAACAATGCCGATAGCAGCTTCCATCAGTAGTTTTTTAAGCGTTTCCAAAACACCTTGGTCCACTAGTTGGCAAATGGACGTTATATTCGGTGGTAGAAATATCGCCTTGATGTCAGCATCTTGAGCTCATCTGCACTCGGGTGCGTTGTCTAACAATAATACGGGTTTTCTTGGAAGATTTTTTTTCAAATATTTTTCTGTGGAAACAACAAATTTTGTAAAAAACCATTCAATGAAAATTTCGCTACTCATTCGCGCACTTTTCTAATTGTAATACTTTAAAGGAAGAGCATTACTTGTAATTGTTTTGAAAGCTCGTGGATTTTTTGCATTCCCGATCATTGTAAGATCCATTTTATGGTTCGCTGATGCATTGCTGCAAGCAAGAATTGTTACCCATTTTTTACTACGTTTGTTGCCAGGGGCTGATTTTTCTGTTTTGGCTGCAAGGGTTTTAACTTTAAGCAACAACTTAAAGTTAAGGCCTGTCTCATCACAGTTGAAAATTTGATCGCCTCTAAGGTTTTCATTTTCAATAAACAGATGAAATTTTTTACGAAATTAATTAATATCTTCCATATTTGAGGACAGTTTCTCCCCACATAATTTAACTGGCGGATTCCGTAACGCGTTTTACAGCTTTGTACAGCCATCCAACACTTGGCGTGAATTCTGCGTCATCTTCATTAAATTCAATTCTAAAATGCAACGCTCTTTCCTGTAGGATTGGCCCCAAAATAGGCACACCTTTGTCTGAATTGGGTAAAGCATAAATACAAAGCCTCACTTACTTGTTGATATTCACAATTTTTCATTGTTTTTCTCTACTTCAATGCATTTTCAGTGACTTTTAAAGAACACCATTTTTCTATTGCAAATTCGTTTCTTTTTCCAATCTCCAACTGTTACCCGTCCGACCCCATAATTGCCAACAACCTTCTGCATAGTCTCTCTTTGTCCAATCTTTCGCTTACCTCAAGTTTTTGTTGTATCGATACAAAAACCTTCTTTCTTTACGTTCCCATAATAGCGTAATAATCAATACAGTATGTAAAGTATAGTAATAAAAACAATAACACAGCAATAACAACAATTCAATACACGACAGTAACAGATGCTGTACTCAATAAAACACAATAACTCTACGAAACAGAATCACGCAGTTAGTAGACCGAGCGAAGTGAGGTTATGGGAGAATGCCACTTGAGACAAAGGCTAAAGGAACGCACACGACCGAATTGTACTCTATCGTGCAACCTCTGTGGTAGTGGTACACTCAATGACGACCAAAACTAGACGCTTATTAATAAGCGGCGCATTTTCTCGTTGTGTCGTTGACTTGTTGCTTTTTTTGCGGCAGACGTCGGATAAACGGAATGTCGGAAAAGCGTAGGTCGGATAAATGAGACTCTACTGTATTATATAATATTATGACTAAGTGAGAGTTTAAATACTATATTGAAGTATATATTTTAATGATCCGAATAAAATATTAAAATTTATAAATCGAATACTTCACATAAATTTGTTATTTATCAGGGCGCGCATCTTATAATCTACTAAGTATTGAATGCACACCACAGATTAAAAATTAATTTAAATTTTAAACTTGCATATAGACATATTTAATTAAATTTATTTAAACATATTTAGACACATAATTGCGCTATCCTTAAATTTGTTCTGTATATTAATTGTTGTGTAAAAAGTTCTCACTGAGTTATAAAATTGTTGAGCCCATAAAGGATTTTATTAAATATTTTACAGTTAATCGTTCAGAAATAATAGCTTTAAATAGTAATTAATTAAAATATAATAATCCCACGGCTTCAGCGGAGTTTAATTTCCGCTAAATTGTGATCTTAATGAAGCTGTATTCAAATAAATTTATTGGACAAACGATTTGAAACTCTTTTTGTTTATATTGTGTAAATTCTTTTGTAAAAAATAAAATTTTTGCATATATGGAGGCGTTTCCTATTTTATAAACGTTCATCGAAAACGGTTCTTTTTTTCATGTTATGTATTAAAAGTTCCTTTGATTGCCAAACAACTAAAAAAGTTTATATGCATCTGTTTGTTTTCATAACTTATATAGTTAAAACTACGATTTTATAAATTTTGATAAACTAAATCGCTTAGTAATAAAATGTAATAATATATATATATATATATATTTTACAGCATCAATTACTTCCGAACCATAAATTGACTCTCGAATTATGTCCATGATTGCAACTCCTGTTACAACAATGACACCTCAAACTCCCCCAATATTGACTGTAGTCAGTGCTGTAACATCTAATGCTGCCCCGATTGTTGCAACACCTTCAGTAGCATCCGCTATATCATCAGCACCACCGACGACTTGCCGCATTTTAAGATCGCCTTCACATGAAAGTGTTACGACTGATTTAAGGTGCGTAGCAACATTGATTATTCTATGTTGTTTCTAAGTTAATTATAAAATGCTAAGATTCTTAAGGTCATTGTATACATATACTTGCATACGTAAAGGAAATATTTGATGTGCTGGGAGAGTGTGCTCCATATTCACTAAGCGAATTTTACAATTTTCTGATCAATTATATTTATAATTATTTGTCTATATTTATATTTATTTCCAACTATTTTATAGGCATATTGGTATATTTTTCCATAAGTTTTATCTATCTGTTTTATGACGTAAGGGATCATGTTAATTTAATTCTTTTATGTGAACTTTTTTGCTTAATGTACTATCTATCTATCATATAAGCATTCATAATGTGTAACAGTAATGACTGATTGATTATAGTTTTATGTTTTAGTTGTACTATAATCTTATTCACAAAGGTATTGGGGCTCAAACACATATGAAATAAACAAAACGCGTAGTAGGGCTAATTGTTATTTTATTAATTACTCAATACTGTACGCAGAGTTAAATTATATAAATTCAAAGAGGGAAAAAAGAATGAACGTATTTAAATTAAATTTATGTTCTTCCTGAATTAATGGCATAACCATAAAATCTCCAATTTTGGCTGCGAATAACTATCAATGGGTACCTCATGTCTTGTCCTCCAGTTTCGTTGCGGATCGTGGAGTGAATCGCATATTTGTATAACGGTGCGATAAGAAGAATTTTATAGTAAATGAAATAATTGCGCGAAGGATTATATAAATACAAAGAAAATAAAAAAATTAGTAGTAGAAGGAAACCGAGAGATTTAGATAAGAACCTCCTCTCGTACGCGAACATCTCACGACATATCTCTACCATGCTTATGTTTGCGAGCGCGAACATCTCGCGACATATCATTACCATGCTATTGGGTACGAACGCGAACACCTCACGATATTTAACAACATATCTAAACAAACACTGACTCACGAGCGCGAATGCTCGCTAACGAAAACAATGTGAGCTCTTGGTTACCTAAATTTGGCAGATATCTGCATTTTTGCAGATTTCTGCTGTACATTGCATTGTTCAAAGCTAGATGGCGCCATGTGGTTGTTTTCGATAATAATGTGGTTGTACATTAATAAATAATGTATAGATGTGGTGGTCTTCATTCATGTTGATAAATAATATGTACACTAAATAATCTAAATTAAATTGAGGTTGAAAATAATAAAAGTAAATAAGCACGATAACGAATTGTCTATAACAATATAACGCGAATTTCAGGAATAATATATGAAAGATTCTCTAAAAGTGTATATATTATAACTGTCCGATAAACTGAATAAGTCCCACTTGCGCGATGGTAATTTCACATAAAAGTCTTTAAAGAGAGTTTCGAAGCACAGAAATGATGGACTTTAGCAGACTGTTACTAGATAAGTTAACCGCCGCAAGTCTCGATAATTCTCGACTCATAAAAGAAGTGCGAGATTTAGACAGAATGATGATCCTAAATAGCCGTATAGACTAAACTCCGTATAGATTAAACTCCTGATGATCCTAAATAGCCGTATAGACTTGGAAAGTGCCAGAGCAGGTTCAATTATCTGTATCTTATTACTCTGGTTAGAGACTGATAAAACAGTGCAAAAAATAATAGATATATTGCATTTGTAACCGATACACAAAAGCGAATCTACGTATAGACTGGTGGAATTAATGATGAGTCGTTATAAAACGATTATATGCGGAGTTGAAAACGTTGTACATCGTTTCTTCTTTAGATAGCGCGATCTATTGCAGGGTAGTTAGGTTGCCTATATTACGTAACTGGACCGCTACAAATGTAAATAAATATTAATGTTTCTTTAACAATTAATATCTTCTTCAAAATGTTATAGTTTGTTTTCTGTGTCATCGTCTGCCGCCTCTGATCTGCATACTACTGTAACTGGGAGACGACTGTTGAGTTTTGGGTCAGGAACTGGTAATATTAATCGAAGTACGGAACAATTCGTTAGAGGACACAGTCCAAATCCTGAGAGTAGAGTTTCCAGTGGAAGGTATATTTTCGAAATAACTACTCTTACTATCGTATTTACCTAATTAAGAGTTTGTGATTGAAATTTTGAATTGCTTGAACAATTTCTTTAATATGATATGAATTTATTTATATTTAAAAAATTTAGGCCAGCAGACATTCCAGAAATTTTATGGTTTGAAGAAGAGACTGATTTAATACGAAGCTGTGCAGCACTATCATCCGCAGCAGGTTTGCAAAAGAGTTTTAGTACATCCGATATTAGTCAGTTGCCTTCACCATCAACTGTTTTGGGTAGAGAGGATGGTGGAACAGGTACTTACATTGTTTTATTCTTTCAGTTCAACATATGTGCTCCTCTGTCAGCATAATTTTTAAGCAATGTTCTCATTACATTTTTTATATGCGCTATATGTGCGTAATA
>WYDF02268457.1:848-18348 GCA_009867245.2 Adranes taylori
CCACCCGCCGCTCTCCGTATGGGCAGAATAAGGACGTGTGGCAAACGGGGGGGGTAGCGGCGGGGGGGGAAAATGGGGGCGCGGGGGGGGGGGGGCGGGGGGGGGGGGGGGCGGCAAAACAACGTTTACCGGGTCCGCTAGTATTTCATAACGGACGTTATACTAGAAATAAGAAATTAGAAATAAGTGATAGAAATGTATAATATTTTGGACTGAGGAAAAACATTACTAGGTCTATGGATTATCTGACTAAGAGCTACAATTGATGAAAGTGAAGAACACGTTTAACATATAAATTTTGCACTTATTGCAAAAAGTGAATAGTATTAAAATCATTTTCAACATTTTCAACAAACATTTGTTGTGCTTGTTCTACATCATTTGAAAATTTCAAATATAATCTTTCTATTGTCTGACACTGGAATAATGAAGTTGGCATATAGAATAAAATATGGCCGCTACTGTCAAAGATTACAAACGTAAGCCAGTCAACGGCGGCAGCGCGACAAATTTATGGCGCGAGTTTGGCCGCTAAAGCGTTTACTGCCACCCTTCGAAAAAGGGGGATGAAAGTAAGGTCTGAGTGAGTTTATATGCTTAGTTGATCGAGGCAGCGTGACGTAGAGATCGTGTTGGAAATGTGAGGTTTCTATTCTTTGCTCCCTTTTATACTTATGAGCCTAACCGTTATTTGCGCTATGTGCGTATGCAAATAGGCAATCAAAAAATAATTTACTATGATGAGTGTGAGATATTACAGTATAAAAATTTTGCTATTACTAAAATATTTAAATTTAAGCCTAACAATAAAATTTTCATCTTTTTGTAAATAAAGAAGTCTTGTAAATAAAAAAAAAAACAAATTCATGTCTCATACTTTTATTAATAATTGAGGGTGTTTCAATATAAACATATGCCATAAGTTCAAAAAAAAATGAAGTAGTTGCTGTAGACGGCTTATTTCATCTTACAAGATTGTTATTTTGTAAATAAAGGAACCAAACATACAACAACCAGATCCTTTCACTTATAACAACACTCGAAAATACAAGCACTATTTTTTTTTTCTTCTCTTGGATAAGATAGTTAAGCATCATAATAAAGCTACCGCGCTTACATATTTCTACTCGAGTTATAAATACTAAACAGAGTAATTGTAATAGTTTTTTAATGATTTGGTATAATTTAATTAAAACATAACATTTCGTGAAATAAAAATATAAATGGTGCTGGCACACTCATAGGAGAAGCGATGAATTGATTTATATATAAAAAATCGGACTATCAAGTACATAATAATAACACGATCTTATTCATTGTTCTATTACGTTGAAATTCAATAAATTTAGTTAGCAGGGCCGTCCTAACATATTCGATGCCCATGAGCTATTTAAAATAATGCGTTCTTCTTTATAATAAAATATACGAAAGGGAGCCAGGGAGACGTGGTGACTGGCTAAATGGTGACTTTACAAAGGTTTAAGAACTAGAAAAAAGCATTGTATTACAACTACACAAAATAAAAACATAAAATTCATACAAAATAAAAAAAAACTATATGAAAAAAAACAAGTTATATAAACAAAAGACAAAAGTTTAAAAAAAATCGATTCAATTGTTCGTTTAACCATTTCAAATATTAGGCAGCAAAAACTGGTTTTAAATAACTTTTTGATACTTGACTTACATTTGTTTTGAAGAAAAATTGAACAAATTCATTGGTTAACGATTTTATGTATCGGAAAGTATCAGAATATTTTAAGAAGTGTTTTAAACTATTTTCGGATACTTGTTTTAGAAATTTGTTATTAGCAATAGAACATTTAACGGTTTCAAGTATCAAGACAGCAGAATATTTTGAGAAGTATTTTTAAATAATTTCTCAATTCAGGATTTACAATTTTTGTAGAGAAAAATACACTTAGTGATCGGTCAATGATTATATGAATAAGGACAGCAGAGTAATTTAAGAGGTGTTTTTAAATAATAATTTGATTGACTTACATTTTTTTTTAAAGAAACATGGAACTAATTGATTGTTTCATGATTTTAAGTATTAGGATAGCAGCATGTTTTAAGAAGTATATTTAAAAAAGTTTTGAATAAACTTTTTGATAACGAATACTAAAGTCTAAGTCGGCGAGAGCCCAGGAACTAAGTTTGTCTCTTGTAGAAGAAACTGGACGTTTAACGATTTGAAGTATTAGGACACCAGAATGTTTTACGACATATTTTTACATATTTTTTGAATTTATGACTTACTGCTTTTATTGAGAAAAATTTATTTATTGTTTAACGATTCCAAGTATCAATATAGCAGAAAGTATTCAAGGGAGACTGAATAATTTTTGGATACTTGATTTACACTTTTTAGGAAAACTGGAATTAGGTTAAGGAGAACAAAAGCGTTTCGAGAAAGATTCAACTAATTAATCGTATAATGATTTAAAAGTATCAGGACAGCAGAATGTTATAAGAGATGCCTTTAAATCATTTTTGGATAGTTGATTTACAAATTCTTGTAAAGAAAAATTATTGAGTTTATTCATTATTACCAGTTTTAAGATCAGGTCAGCAAAATGTTTAAAGAGGTATCTTTAAATAATTTTTGAATACTTAAAATAATTTTTTTTTGCAAAAATTAGTATCAATGTTCGTTATAAGAGGTGACTTTCAATAATTTTTGGATTACTAATTTACAATTACTAATTTACAATAAATAAAACTAATTGAGTGTTTAACGATTTAAAATATTTGGATAGCAGAATGTTTTAAGAGGTGTCTAATAATTTAGGATACTTGATTTACAGGTTTTTTAAAAGAAAAGACGATTCAATTCCTCGTTTAAGCGTTTCAAATATTAGAACAGTAAAAACTGTAAAAAGGTGTTTTTACATAACTTCTGGATACTTGACAGGATATTTTGTTTAAAGAAAAATTTAACTAATTGATTTATTAAGCATTTTAAGTATCAGAACAGCAGAATCTTTTAACAGTTGACTTAAAATATTTTCTGGATTTACAAATTTGTTTACGAAAAATGTAAGCAATTGATCGTGTAACGGTTTGAAGTATCAGGACAGCAGAATGTTTTGAGAGGCAGTTTCATATAATTTCTGAATTCATGACCATAAATTGTGAAGAAAAATACAATTAACGATTTAGAGTATCGGAATATCAGAATATTTTAAGAGGTGTTTTAAATAATAATTGGATTGATTTACATTTTTTTAAAGATACAGGAAATAATTGATTGCCGAACGATTTTAAGTATTAGGATAGCAGCATGTTTTAAGAAATATATTTAAAAAGTTTGGAATAAACTGTTTTTGACAATGAATATCTAAAAGTCTAAGTCGGCGAGAGCCCGGGAACTAAGTTTGTCTTAAGTATTAAGACACTAGAATGTTTTACGAGATATTTTTAAATAATGTTTGACTAGTTTGACTAGGCTTACTAGTTTTGTAGAGAAAATTTGAATTTATTTCTTGTTTAACGATTTAAAGTATCAATATAGCAGAATGTTTTCAAAGGAGTCTGCCTGAATAAATTTTGGATAATTGCAATACACTTTTTAGGCAAATGTTCAAAGAGGTTTCCTAAAATAATTTTTGGATAATTAATTTACATTTTTTTGGGAAAAATAGAATAAAACATCATTTAACTATTTGAAATATTAGGACAGTATAGAGTTATAAGAGGTGGCTTTCAATAATTTTTGGATAATAAATTTTCAATAAAAAAATTAATTGATTGTTTAACGATTAAAAAATATTTGGACAGCAGAATGTTTTAAGAGGTGTCTTTAATAATTTTGGGTGCCCGATTTACAGTTTTTTTAAAAGAAAAGTCGATCCATTAATCGTTTAATCATTTCAATTAGGACACCAACAGTCTTTGGAGGTGTTTTTAAATAATTTTTCAATATTTGAATAGAACCAATTGCTTGGTTAACGATTTTAAGTATCAGAACCGCAGAATATTTTAAAAGGTGTCCTAAAATATTTTTTGTATACTGGATTTAAAAACTTGTTTACGAACATTGTAAGCAATTCAACATTTAACTGATTCAAGGATGAGTAGAGCAGAATGTTTTGAGATGTATTTTTAAATAATTTCTGAATTCATGATTTGTTGTTAACGATTTAGAGTATCAGGATATCAGAATGTTTTTAGGGGTTTTTTTAATTACTAATTGGAATTATTTAAATTTTTTTTGAGAAATATGGAACTACTAGATTGTTTCACGATTTTAAGTATTCGGATGGCAGCATGTTTAAGAACTATATTATAAAAAATTTTTAATAAACTGTTTTTCATTATGAATATCTAGAAGGCTAGTTATCGAGAGCCCGGTAGGTTAGTTTGTCTCTTGTAGGCGAAACTAGAGCAACAGGTTATAATCGCGAGCAAATTACCCTTTACAGGTGGTAATGTAATGAGAGCAACAAACAAACAAGCAGGTGCCATTGTAACCTTCGTTAATTGGCCAACATTCAATTTTCTCGGAGAGCAAAAAACAGATGATAAATTAAACGAGGTTGAATGTAATGTAAGTGATTTCCTGCTGCTTTTCTAGTATCCATATACTTTCACAAAGTAGCAGTGCCGGTATTACGTTCAAATTAGCTAAGTACAGGTGGACGGAGGTTTTATGTTTTATGGTTGATTCAAAATGCATTCGTTGTTTGACTAACGGAACTTTTAAAACTACTTTCTTTTCCAAAGTCACGTTTTGAAATGATGGCACTAATAAAACCATTCTTTTCGTACGAACTATTTTAATCAGTATACCGAAATGTTTCTTTAAAAATAAATACCTTCCAGTTACAGTTACGAGGTTGCTTAAAATATGTTCCAATAACTTTATTTATAATTGTTTTTAAAGAAAAATGTGATTAACTTAACGTTTAACGGTTTCATGTATCAGGACAGCAGAATGTCCAAAGGGATATTTTAAAATAATTTATTAATTTATGGTTTACTACTTTTGCAGAGACCGGTTAATAATTTAAAGTATTAGGACAGCGGAATATTTTAAAAGCTGTTTGTTAATAATAATTCGATTGATTTACATTTTTTTAAAGAAACCAGGAACTAATTGGTTCACTATTTTAAGTATTAGGATAGCAGAGTAGTTTAAAAAGTATATTTCAAAAAGTTTTGAAGAGACTGTTTTTGATATAATAAATATCTATACGTCTAAGTCCGCGAGAGCCAGGGAACTAAATTTGTCTCTGGAGCAACAGACTATAATCGCGAGCGAATTACTCTTTAGAGGTGACAATTTAATGAGAGCAACAAACAAAAATTTGGCATTGTAGCCTTGTCAATTGAGCAACAATCAATCTTCTAGGGGAGCAATAAACAGATGATAACTTAAGCGAGGTGTAAATGAGAATAATTTCCTGCTGGTTTTCTAGTTTTCATATACTTTCAAAAGCAGCAGGGTCTCAACATTACGTTTAAATTAGCTAAGTGCAGGCAGACGGATGTTTGATATTTTATGGTTCATACAAAATGTGTTCGTTGTTAGACTAACTGTACTTTTAAATCTTGTGTCTTTTCCAAAGTCACGTTTTGAATGGTAGCATTAATGAAATCAATCTTTTTGGACGAAATATTTTTATGACTATAACCAAATGATTCCCTAAAAAGCAATACCTTCCTCAGTTAAGTTTGGCGTATATTACTCAACAGAATAATAAAAAGTAATATATAAAATAAAAGCTATGTTTGTAGTAATATTTTAGTAAGTGCGTGTTCATATAATCCATGTTCTATTGTGTAATATAATCATAAGGATGTTACCCTTTGATCTATCTTAGAAGTTAGGTGTTCAGTTTCATTGTAGCAAGAAACGTTTGTGGATAAATCTCATGCGGTAAGGATAATTAAGGACATGTAACTATCCTCGTTGAATTATAGAGGTAAACTTAGAAGCAGACTCATTAGCACGTCAGTGGACTGTTTGAAAATAAATCATTTATGTTAGGAAATACCATAAATTAAATAAAATATTTTACTTTTGTATAATTTGGTTTAATAATTATTTATTCATTTGGGCTTTGTGTCGTCAATTGATTCGCTAATTGTAATTTGGTCTACATTAAATTTTATCTGTTAAATGATAAGATCTCTACATCTTTATGAAAGGAGGATGAAAATGAATCCTAAGCAAGTACGATAAACATTAAATATAATTTACTAAAAACTTATCTTATAATCAAGAAAATATATTTCTATGTTTTCAATGTGTTTTTAACGGTCAATAATCGGCAGACAGACCTCCTGCAAACTAGATCTCAGTTAACTAACTCGGTGCAACACTCGAACAGATGTACCGATTAGTATATTTCTGACATCCCAAATGTGGTAGGTAGAGCTGGTATGCGTGAAATAAAAAATATATCACAAGCCACTTTATTGTTATGGTACTTTTATGGTAAGATTTCATTTAGATTGCCACTATGTGATGGCACGAGTGACCATCATATTATAATCATCAATTTGACAGATTGTAGTTGAGAGACTTTTATGTGGATTGGTGAATACATGTGATAGTGGTAGTGTATGGTTATTTTTCTATCTGTGTTTGACATGTTCTGTTTAAATGTGGTACGTTTATGACATGATGATGAAGAACAAGTGATTAAGAGTGTTATTTATACCAGCAGTTTTGAAACGTAAATGAATTCGAAATAGATATACTCTTTTGATTAAGTACGTTATTAACTTCGTTATATAACATTATCGAATCAGTTATCGAGGCTGACTCAAGAAATAAAAAGCCCATTAAAAACAACATAACATTTCAAATCAAAATTATTTTATTTAAATCACAGAATAATACACATATATAATCAATTGACACAATTTGCTATGGAAAAATAAAAACAAATGTAACAAATGTACCGACATGACATCTTAATTGTTTTAAAAATATGGAGCCCCTGTGTATTCTTTTTCTGACTTACTATGGAATTAAATTATTGCCTAAAATTTGAATTACTTTATTGTCTAATCTCTAGTTGATCCTGTCATCCACATATTTAAAAATCTAGCTTACAGAAAATTTGCTCGTATTAGTATCCTAGCGTTATAAAACTATACATGTTTTGAGTAATTAATAAGATTAGTTGAATAAATCAAAACATATTGAAAGCGTTGTCCTATATAATGTCATGTATGATGATACATCAAATATATACCTATTACTACAGTTCATTATTAATATCTATGTAAATAATCATGCATGCATAACCTTACAACTAATTCATATTATTTCCTACGATATGACGTATATTATTTAACCTTGGATTAATATATAAAGACTGACTATTTGTTAATAAAATTGAGATTTATCTAGTTAGCATTAAACTGTACGTTTCGCTCAACCCACGCTAGTTTAGCGGTAGCTCCACCGTAGTTAGACTATCCTCTAGTTACAAAGCTTCAAAAGAGTAAGTTTATTATTAATCGGCCTTGTCTACAGACTTAATTAATTGTTTAGCAATTTAAAGATCCAGACAACAGAATATTTAAAGAGGTATTTTTGAATAATTTTTGGATACGTGTTTTACATTTTTTAAGAAAAATATAATCAATTGTTCGTCAACTATTTGAAGTATTAAGGTAGCAGAATATTATCACAGGTGACTAAATATTTTTTGGATAATTGTTGTACAAAGGAAAATGGAACTATTTGATTGTTTAACTATTTAAAGTATTAGAACAGCAGATTGTTTTAAGAGGTTTAAAGAATATTTCGATACTTGATTTACCTGTTTAACAGAAGTTTAGTTTTAACAGAAGAATCGATGCAATTGATCGTTTAACGATTTCAAATATTAAAACAGCAGAATGTTTTTGGAGGTATCTTAAAATAATTTTTGAATTCTTGATTAACAGTCTCTTAAATAAAGTGGAATTAATTGATCGTTTAACGACTGAAAATGTTAGAACAGCAGATTCTTTTAAGAGATATCTTAAAATCTTTTTTGAATACTTGATTTACAATTTTTTTTTTAAAGGAAAATGGATTCAAGAGTGTTTAACGATTTCAAACATTATGACAGCAGAATGCTATACATGTAGATATTAGTATATAATTTTTGTATTTATGATTTACAACTTTTGTAAAGAAAAATAGAATTTATTGATTGTTTAACGATTTATTGTATCAAGATAGCAGAATGTTATACGAGACGTCTTTCAATATTTTTTGGATAATTGATTTACATTTTTTTTAAGAAATGATTTTTAAAAGAAATTAATTGTTTAACTATTTAAAGTCTTAGAACAGCAGAATGTTTTAAGTCTTTAAAAAGTATTTCGATACTTGATTTAATTTTTTTTTAAAGAAACATCGATTCAATTAATCGTTTAACCTTTAACAATTTCAAATATTAGGAAAACAGAATGTTTTAGGAGATATCTTAAAATAATTTTTGAATTCTTCATTTACATTTTTTTTAAAGAAAACGAATTCATTAATCTTTTAGAACAGCAAGTTATTTTAAAATGTATTTTAAAATATTTTTTGGATACTTTGGATACTTGATTTGATTTACTTTAAAGCAAAATTGATTCAATTGATCGTTTAACTATTTAAAATATTAGGACAACAGAATATTTTAAGAGATATTTTTTTAATTCTTGAATTTATGTTTGACAATTTTTGTAAAGAAAAATAGAATTTATTGATCGTTTAACTATTTAAAGTATCGCCATGCTTTAAGAGGTGTCTGAATAATTTTTCAATACTTGATTTATATTCCTTAGGAACAATAAAACGAGTTCATTGTTTAACGATTTTAAGTATTAGGATAGCAAAATGTTTTAAGAAGTGCCTTTAAAAAAGTTTTGAATACTTGATTTACATTTTTTTAAAAGAACACTTACACAAATTGATCATTTAATGATTTAAAGTATCAGAATAGCAGAATATTTTAGGAGGAGCCTTAAAATAATTTCAGAACATTTGTTTACAATTGTCGTAAAGAAAATATATTTTTTTATCGGTAAACGCTTTGAGGTATTAGGTGTTTAAAGAGGTATTTATAAATAATTTTTGATTTAATGATTTATGTAAATAAAAATTGAATTAGTTGATCGTTTAACGATTGAAAGTATCAATGTAGCAGAATATTTTAAGATGTATCTTTGAATAATATTTGGATACTTGATTTACAATTCTTTCTAAAGACAATTTGATAAGCGAATCTTAAAAGAGGTGTTTTAAAATCGTGTTTAAATTGATTTATAATTTTTTTTAAAGAAAAGTGCATTCAATTTATTGTCAGAACAACAGAAATTTCAAGTATAAGGACAACACGATTCCAAGTATCGACAACAGAAATTATTACGAGGTACCTTTAAATAATTTTTAAATTTCTTGATCTACAATTTTTTTAACGTAAATGAAATCAATCTTTACTTACCAATTGTAGCTACCTAAGACTTCAGAAAGCTTCTCCGGAAGAACAACAACAACATCTGTTGAGAAGTGCGGTCTCAGTTTAAACTGTCCTAGCGCCCAAGGACGTTTTCCGGAGGCTGTTCAGTCTGTGAGTATTTGCGCCATGTTGTGACAGTTCCTAGACTCCCCATTAGCAGCGTCGCGTATGGGAGTTCCGTTAGGGTATTAAATAGATTACCAGAGGTTGTCATATAGATTTGGCGACTGCCCAGGGACATCGGTGTCCCGCTGTCAGTCTAGCACTGTCATGGCACGACGGCAGTACGCTGTAGTTACCGTGGTCGTTGAAGTATCTACAACAGAAAATATTAAGACGTACTCCTAAATAACTTTTAAATTCTTGGTTTACATTTTTTTAACGAATTAATTCATCGTATAACGATTTAAAGTATCAGGACTGCAGAATGTTTTAAGAAGTGTCTTTTACTTATTTTTGGAACTTGATTTACATTGTGTTATAACATTTTTCAATTCAATGTAACCTAAGTGTCTGTCAGAAATTAAACAAATAAACATTGCTTTATGGTGAATATTAATTTGAGAATGTTTGTGGTAGTATTGAGCATTATAAAAGTATTGTTCGTTTTTAGTAACTTCTCGGGAACTTTAAGGCATTTCAAACACTAGAATAATTACAACAGAAATTCATGCGAAGTTGAATTCCAAACGTCAAAAGTTTGTGTGAATCTAGAAGAATGTTGTTCATTGGGAAATATTTTTTATTCAAATCATTTTTGATTAATTGGTATGTGATATTTTTTATTTAAATATGCAGAACAATAAGACTATTCTGTATAATCACTACTGCTGTGATTCTGATATATCATAAACTTGTATACATTTATGTAAGTTAAATGACAGATGAACAGCAATGACAGTTTAAAATGATTTTCAAGCAAGTCTTCGACAAGGGACCATATTTCAATGATATGTAGGCTACAATATGAATAGCGAAACAAAGTATTATAGAATATCAGGTACTTAAAAAAGCCATCTTTATTTTTGTGTGTATATCTTAACATTAAATTGTATAATGTACTTATTTTAGAAATAAATTGTTGTCTTAGAAATTAACTAGTGAATAATCTTTGTCTTAGTGAATAACTATTTAGTTAATTTCTCTACAAAACACAATTAATATTACGCCGAGACTACTTAAACTGTACTGAGTAATAACGATGGATTATGTAGAGCACTTTTAGAGCACATGATTTGGGCACTAAAATTTGAACTAAAATAATTTTTGAAATAAAAATTACTTGTACTTTCAGTTATATTTGGCATGCGTATAAAATTACTAACACCGTAAACGCGCGAAACTCGTGACAACATGGAAATTTCGGAAGGGTCCCATTTTGGATATTTTAAAATAAATGAGAGCTCCTTCGATAAGGTTAAAAATATACACCGAATAAAAGTCAATAGTGTTTCAAATACTCCATTTAATTGAAATTAATTAAATACTTTCTTTAGTTAAACTTAGGTGTTAGTTGACATGTTTCAAGGTAACAATCGCCCCTTCATCAGAACTGAAAAACTTTCCATTTCTGTAACATCTTGTGACCAAGCCCACCTTGACATTATAACATTTTTTTGAACTATTTATGGTTAAAGTCCCTACAAACACATGTACCTAAATATTTGGATTTAGTGGCCATCCTGATAGGTTGTCTCACCGTTAGTGGATGCTTAAAAACTGTATTTAATAACAAAGATGGAATAATATCGTAGGCATACAGTTATACAACACAAATAAACGATTTTCAGACTGATTTAAACAACCATGTGGTGGAATAGTTAAGTGTCGGACTTATAATCCAATCCAATGATGCTATTGAGTACTGATGACGGCTTCCATCGAATGCCAGAAATGCACCTACTGGTCGTTTTGAAGTCAATTTGAGTGTCCTAAATGTCTGCAAGCAGTTTCTTCAAATAAATTAACACACTTATTTAGTTAATTTACATTAAATGGAGTATTCGGATCATTATTATTGACTTTTATTTATCGTTAGTTGTTACTCCAACTCTAAACGATTTTTTCCTTTTGAATTAAAAATATAGTGTTGCTGAAATTCTCTACATGTTATTTAAAAAATTGAAAAAACAACAGGTGTAGTTGACCAAACAATAAGCAAACTAAAAAACATTTAATTAGCTTCATCAGTTAAATATTAAAGAAATTTTTGATACAAGAAATTGAACGTATCAAGAAATTGATCGAATTTCTCACTTTGGGAAAGTGAGAAATTCATATTGTAAATTCATATTGTATTCAAGATAACCTAGGACTCAAATGAACGGCCAGCTGTTCTCTTTTACTCTATATTCCATATTACTGGACGATTTTCAATTTCAAAAATAACCATTTCTAGGTCAAAATGCATTATGAAATGAGAGAACTGCATGAGAATTCGGTGCCGTGTGTTGTCTTCAATTCAACTATGCACAACTCTGCAACCGCTTGACAGCCCGGTTGTTGAGATCACCTGCCAACGTTTTCGAAAACCGCGCTCCGGTGCGGTTGGGCGGTCGAAGTACGTTGTCTTGTATCTACTTCTCTACAACCAGATCGCCGCCCAACCGCCTACCGCTGCGGTCACCGGCTTCTACGATGTTCTACTTATTCCTATTTTAAATATTACGACAAACAATAATGCGTCATCCTGTAACGTTCAACAGTGAAGTGCGACTTATGCACGCACATACGTACGAACCTCATAGAACCGCACAATCACACGCCACTCAACTCTACACCACGCATTCCGCAAGATGTGTACGTCTGTCAATGCAATTAGATAGGTGATCGATTTGATCCCCCTATTATTTCTAACGGACGCTATGTTATGTATTTATCCCATATCAGAGAAATCGTTTTATTTATCGGCGATAGCAAATTAATATTTGTTTACATAAACGGTGTAAAAGTTGATGTGCTGCAGCGCCATCAAGTGGCAAGTTACAACAAAGTGGATAGCATAAAAACCTTCTCCCTGAAAAAATACATATATGTGCCAACTTTCATGATAATCGGTAGTCTATTAATCTCGACCAATATATACACATACACACACACATATATATATATATATATATATATATATATAAACAATGTTAGAGACTAATGCTATTTCTTATATAAATTTTGAATCTTTAAAAAAACGTTTTTAATATTCTATACTACGTTTTATTACTTTTTAGACAGTTTTTTTGAAAAGATACGTGTATTGTTTATGTAATTTAATCTTATCTACTATTTTCTTCAGATTTCCATTTGAAGAACTTATCTGGTGTAGAGCAGTGGTTCCTAACCTTTTCTGAAGTGCCGAACTTTTATGTTGGAGGAACACTTAATTCCAAAAAGAAATGAAATAGTTTGTGAAAACTATGAAATAATCTATTCAGAGGTATTTTTTGCGGAACACTTTCTAAATTTCCGCCGAACACCGGATGGGACACACTGGTGTAGAGTATAAAGTGGAAAGATATAAACCCTAAAATGTTCCAGATCATTTTGTTTGAGCCATTTTATTAGTTTCCAGAAATTCTTTACGGTGAAAAACCTCCCAATTCTTTAAGGGATCACAAATATTATTATAAATGATGGCAGAGCTAAAGAAATTTTATTTGTCCAGTTTTAAATGTGGACATGTCTACAGATTAAATGAAACTTCACGTTAATATTTATTTAAGCGCGTCGTGATTTCAGTTTCATGAATATAGATACTCTTGCCTATTTAAAACACTGAAGCAGCTTTAGAGAAGCAAATCCGGTCCCAAAATAAAGTACACAAAATAATAATAAAACCACTGGTCTGTTTGAATCGTATAGCGAGCGACAAAGGATCATATACAACGATGCGGTTTGTGTTTTTCTCGAGCTTAAAATCGGAACGATTGACTATGATTTTCTGTGCATGCGGCATTTATTTGATGCTTTGTGCGGTATATGAGATTCTATTTTAAGCGTATTAAATTTTTATTTCCGAATTTATATGTATATATTATTAGATAATTAATTATTACTAAATTGATTTGTTAATTTGCATATTATATTAGAAGAATTGAAATAAATTTCAATTGTCAATTTATATTATATTACGATTAATTATAGTAGATTATTTGAGTCTGAAATCCATTTTTGGCACATGAATAGATTTTTATCTTTCATATATCATATAGCTATGTAATACCTATAGGTATATGAAAGATATGAGCCATGTTTTGACATTTTTTCTATTTCACCTTAGTACGCCTCTTGTATTGGAATTACTGCAATCCGTTAATACGCAATTCAAGGGGGGGGGGGGAGGGCATAAGGAACAATTTTTCAATTTTTCATATAAAAAGTTTCTTGCTAAAAAAACATCGGCAACACGGGAACACGCGAACACAGGGATATGGGAATATGGAATACGGGAATACAGGTGTCCAGGTTTACGGGTATAAGGGAATACGGGAATACGGCAATACGGGAATACGGCAATACGTGAATACAGTAATACGGGAATACGCAATTCTCATGCTTCCAAGCAATGCTCATGCTTTCTGAGGAAAATTCATTATTATTGGTATTCTACTCATCTAACCTATTTTGTTTAAATTTTAGCAACTAATCTTTTCAAACTATAAACTAACTGCTTTTCTTTTCCAATTGGTGTAGAACAAAACTGATATGCATTAGAAAGAAGGAAACCTTTTAAAAAAAAATAGGGATAAACGTCTGTTGATAATTTATGTTCTCGAGTAATTAATGTAGAATTATCAGACACTCGATAATTTTTAATGTCTTACGGCTATAGCATTCAAATATACATGCATGGCATGGCTTCTTGAAAAACATACTCGCTTACCGTTTGTTTTTTTTTTAATTTTTTTGTTTCACTTTGATTTTGTGCTTTGACTAGATTTACCGCAGCTACTAGTCTTAATTTAATCGTGGATCAGCCGCTTGCACCCGATTAAAAAATATTTATAAATTTATTTGTTCCGATTGTCTGTTTATTAGTAATTTTATTAGTAATGTTTTGCAGCTACACCTCAACACCAGGAAAAGAAATCTCCTATGCAATCAAGTGAGATTTTCTTGCCTACTTTGTTATTCGATAGTTGTTCAATTTATACCAGAATAGAAGACCCCAAATTTGTAACCATTTGCTACATTGGGCACTTGATGTACCCTGGGTATTTACATGGCGTCGTAATTGATAATGTTTGAATGTTGTTTAAAATATGCTCCTGGACCAAAACAGACTTTTCCTTTTACTACAGCCCATAATCATGGCCGCATCAAGCGGGGGTGTACGGCAACTGGGCGTCAGGTCTTGGAGGCGTCAATTACATGTGTGGAAATACTAAGTTACCTTAAATTTGGATTTGTATGGCCGCAAAATTTTGTCTGGCACCCCGCCGCCAATAAATCTAGGCACGGCCCTACAATCAACAGTATTATTCTTGTTCTTAAATAAGTATTAGAAATTAGACTCGTTGCACATTGCCTTATTGTTCCTTTTATTTATTTTTACAAAACCTATGCTACTTTTGTAAATTAAAAGTATAGATCAAGGCATTAGTTAAAATTGAGTTGGGTTGATAGAATTAAGATCTTCATCAGTACGTTATTCACCAATATCTATAGTACGTAAACACTATTTCACTATATGCACGAAATAGCTTTTAATCTACATTAATAGCAAAGAAAAAGTGTTTGTAATTAACCATAAAACAGAGGTCTGGTATTTGAGAAGTGCCTGTTGCCATATCTCGTGATTAGAAATTATAATCAGATGATTTGTCATCTTAAGTGGTTATGTTAAAGAGTCCTTTTATTGTTACAATGCCAACTTACAAGATTACAAGTAAATACAGAACTATAGTTTTCATAGTTGTATGTACTGGATAGCTTGAAGAATATGAGTCTAAAGGTATATGTTTGCAGACAACTAGTGTTGGGAATTCTGGCCCCAATCTCGAAACGTTCAGTGTTCATTCTAATGTTAAACTAAGTTTCAAATATATGAAAGGAACTCTATAATTAATAAAAACGAATATCAAGAAATGAGCTATAACCTTCAAGCCAGGAACACGAGGCTGTAACGCGCATGTTAAGTTATATGTATCGGCGGATGGACGTTACAGTCTTGTAGCGCACAGTACTTGATTGGGATGGATAATTATTCCAATTTTCCAAATTTGTGCCTTATATTAAAAAAAATCTAGCTGGTACCCTAACACTCAACAGTACCAGAAAAAAATAAAACAGGAGAAATTGGAGAAAAATAAACCTGTAGCAGTACCATGGTGATGAAGTGGTTTGATAAGTAGCAGATTTCTTGTAGTTCTACATTCCGTAATGCTTCCAAGCAAATCACAGGAAAAAGGGGCAAAGAAAATGAAGAAACTCACTTGTATCAGAGAATATAATCAGTTTATGGAAGGTGCAGATGTCATAGACCAGAAACTCATAGACAGAAAGCGATGCACCAAATGGTATCTGAAACAGTTAGAACGTTAATTGAATACTGAAATTAGCACAGTAAGTCATTGAAACAAATGGAAAAGTTGCACTTTCTCGTAGACCTAGATAGTAGACCTTCTAAAACACCCCCACCAGAGAGGTTTATTGCAAGGTATTTTATTAAAATGCTTAAAGTTCACTGATAAGAAAACAAAATCCTACAGGTGATGAAAAGGAATGAAAAAAGAGAGTTTGACCCCAATGCAATGTTGGACTTTTGTACAAAAGGGTAGTATTAATTTTACAGTTTTACATAGGGTAATCTAATTACTGTGCAGCCTTGCAAAGCTCTCTGTGCCACAGGTAACTTGCTGAGATAACTGCTACAAGAAAACTGATAAAAGCAGGCACAAAACTAGAGAAGAGTAGAAGCCGAAAAAATCTACTTGAAAATAATTTACAAAAGTTCAACTTTGTTAAAACATATAGTACTTATTATGAGTTTATTAGGCATGCTTTACATAAACGCCAAGTTGTGGAACTTTAGATCAATGCTTTTATAGTTAATCATACATAAACATTAGTAGTAGAATAAGGTAAAGAGAGAGTGAGAGAGAAAGAGAAAGACTGAAAAAAAAGAATGAGAGAAAAGCGTCAACTAATAATATATGGGTCTCGAGTGTTTAATGTTATATTAATTTGATTTGTAGTCGTTGAGATAGAGTTTGAAAGAAAGGTAGAAAGAGCCGATATAATATAAGCTTAAATACCGCTCTGTTATTTTCTTCTCAACTTCCACTGCTAATATTATACTTATTATGTGTTCTTTTTCTAAGATGAGTATAATCCAATTCATATAGCATTCATGCAAGCAATCAAATAATTTACGAAACACTGATTACTATCTGTTCCAAAACTACAGCTCGATCGTGCAAAATACTTATTGATGAATATTCAAAGGTTTCGTAGGTAACTATTGATGGATTTCGAGAAATATCAGTCCTGGTTGCAGCCTCCTTTTGTCCAAAAGTCAGTGAAACTAGGAACACTGTTATAAGGCATACTAAGAATTGTTCCCAATAAAAGCATATTTTTAAGTGTATCAGTGTATCTGACTTAGCTTTTCTCATATTTCCAGTTTGGAATGAAAAAATACACTACGTGGATACACTTGCGGAAATGCTTCAAATTTATCCAATTGACGGCTTACTTTCGCATTGAGGATAGCACTTGGTCTCAATGTGATTCCATCGAAAAATGTCGGTTTAAATGATTTTAGATCAGTATTCTAGAAAATCACGTGGAACTGAACCAAGCATTTTCTGGTTCCTCATTTGAGTCGTTCAAAGAATCAGTAGGACTTCGAGTTCCTTCGGAGGTTCCTGTCCATCAAAGAGCCTTCACATATTGCAAATGGCATTACATGTTCCTCATCTTAATTTTCCCAATATATTCGCAATTTGTTATCTATCTATAGAAAGAGTTTAGTTCGTTTGGAAATCACCAATGCTGCGTAGCATCCCGGAATACGTTGATGTTACTGATTCTCGGTGGTTGGTATT
>WYDF02268468.1:0-18347 GCA_009867245.2 Adranes taylori
GTCACTCAATTGTTTCCTACAACTTGTTTCCTACAACTTTTTTAATTTGAATCATTGCTTCCTCACAAATAACTTATCTTTTCACACAATTTGGAAGATATTACATTGGATGAATGGCGCTCGAATCATCATCTGAGAAATAACTGGAACGGTTCTCAGAGATCGACGACCCGCCGCGGTATATTGCCACGTTTATTTTTATAGGGCGGAGGTTTGTTCTCTCCGACATGACATGGGTGGGAGGGGACTTTTATATAGGTTAGGGTAGCAATCCCCTGCTCACAATTATAGGTACCTAAACTCCTTTGTTATTCTATAAGATAGCTCTTAAGTTTAGCTACTTTTAGCAATAAATCCCCCAGTTAGCCCACATAATTTAGAATAAAACACTAGGCCGGGCCATCGCTAAGTTGGACGTGCCGTTTAGATTTAATTGAACCTTTCGTGGCTGAGTAATTACTGTTAACGTCAATCCTTAAGGATAGTCATAAACCTTAATAATTCAGGCAGCAGAAATGAAACATTAAACGTAATTAAATTGTATTGGTCGTTAAAAATGTTTACATGCAAGCCAATGACATGCTCATTCTATCCCATACGTAAAATAAAGTAATCAACGCTTTGCAATAAATAAAATAAATCAATATTTGAATAAAAGTGACTTTCTGATTTGGTCAGTTACATCAAAGAAATGTTAAACTAGGTCCTTACAGATTTTGCCACTGTACACAACTATTTATTTATTATTTTAGAGTATCGCACCATTATCTTATTTATATATATTTATTTTAGCTCTACCTTGCTCAACAAACTTGCTACTAATTAAACTCGACTTTATTCTATTCATTAAAATTATACTCGAGTTAACTTATCGGAATTATTCCCAAAAAATATTAATGCTAAGTATCGCATTACATTAGACGAATGCACATTAAAATACTTAATAAATTTATGATCACACTTTACTTAGACATGACTTTATTTTTTATTTAATTATTAATATAATATTATTTTATTTCGGATTATTATTTCTAAGTAGCGGAACAACGTTCGGCGGACGCCCAAAACTACTATCCCTAACCGCTGAGGGTGAACCGTTTTTATACATCTCAGGTCCCCTTCCCAATAACCGATAGGCATATTTTTCACCATGATTAATTAGCGCATTCTAGAATATTTTCTATAACACCTGTGTGGCATCGGTCAATGCCACGCCTGCGTGGCATCGGTCAATGCCACGCAGGTGTTGGCAGGCAGGTGCCACGCAGGTAAGTAGCGTGAGTTGTTCCCATGCATAGCTTATATGTATAATTGATTTTTTTTAAATGTAATTACTTAGCATAGGGTATAATCAATTCCTAATATTTATCTTCGTACTTTGATCACAAAAGAGATCTATCGTAAGTTACCCGATGATTGTCCCCTTATCTAAAATGTTATTTACAATGCTAAACCATTTATGGGGTCTAATTATTTTAACTCATTCTCCTTATTTGTGAGAACTTAATGCCCAATCTTTTTACATCAACCTAAACAGGAACGTGGACAAATCTTCTCGTTACACCGTGGACAAATCTCCAATTGAAGATTATATAATGATTATTTAATTTTCATTATGAAAGGTTTCAGTGAAATTAAATGTCCAACAACTGTAGTAGAAATGTATGAAGCAATAAATAGTAATTCTATATAACGCCTTTGCTTTTGCAGCATGTGTAGATGTGTGTGCAGAGGGTAGAGACGAAATTTGATGCTCGACGAACACTTGGTGACAGCCTTTCCTATTGTTTTAATTTTGCTATTACACTTGTTGGTTTTTATGTAAGCTCTTGTAAGGCAAAAGACACTCTGCTCTTTCTAATACATGTAATACATCCCACCACAATAATGTCATTGCGTAGAAGATGCTTATATCGCATTTTCCAAAATATGTTATCGAAAGTCTAAATTTTTTTTGAGTATCATGCATTACCTTTAGCAGCTGGTTTTATTTTGTACATATATTGAGGCAAATTGTTCTGTGATATGATGGAATTGGATCAAAACCAAGTTGATTAGTTGATAGTTATGAAAAAATTCTTCGTGATAAAAATATTGTTAACAAGTGTTACAATAAGGAGGCAAATGCTATTTAATGGAGGCGTTGGTCGAGGATTCTAAACGTGGAGTTCGCTACCTACATGTATAAAGAAACTCGGTGCTATACCTCGGGGTTCTTTTCCTCGTTCCAATTGTTTTTAATTAAATATGAATTGTTGATGTACTTAATTACAGAGTTATTTATTTGTTTGATGGTTTGTGAATTAATTGGTTGAAGATCGTTTGTTTAATTGATTGTTTTAATCATTTACTGACTTGTTGAAGGCTAGGATGATATGTTGATAACAATTTAAGAAACAACAAACAGTCCCACCGTAATTTTGATTCTTCCAATTTGGTATGTGTTGCTTACTTTTCATATTTAGTATATAGCCGTATATGAAGGCTTTCATATTTATCAATGACATCAAAAATTAGGAGGTCATAAACATCTCTGATGTTTAAACATCTCTGATGTCAAAATACTGATCAAACAATATTTGAACAATTGATTAGATTGCAAATTTTTGACATTTCATTCATGAATGTATATGGTTTCATATATGTCGATAAATGCAATGTAAAATTTCGGATTGTAATTAACGCGTCAAGTTGTTGTCAATATTGATATTATCAAGAAACTTTGTATCCGTGGGACCAATTTTAATAATATATTTTTAACAAATTTTTAAAAGGATTACTTTAACTTATTATGAACTAATTTATTTTTGATATATTAATTCTAAATGCATTAAGTTTCATTTATTAGGACAATTATTTAGATAGCTTCTCTAATAATTTTTAATTTTTCTGTATTTTATTTTGTTACAAATTATTGTAATTATATAAAAATTTATAAATGTCCTTTTAATTTTACCTAAATACTAAAACAAAAAACCTATATTTTATGCATTTGCACATTTTTATTGTTGCTGCAAGATTTTGTGCTAACGTTACACCTGTCAGTTTTGACCTAAGTAGCTAAATAGCAAATTCAATTGAACAATGCCATGTACTTAGTTAGCATTACTAATAAATAGATATCATTAACACAGACGGAGCAAGATGCATTAAAATAGCCGTAAGGGACAATTTTAAAGCTCTAAGAGACATAAGAAATCATACGCGTTTTTGCACCATAAATGATAAAGAGCCCCAATGCAATGCTTACCTCTCTTTACGCTTAGAGCCGTCGTTGGTCATTAATATAAAACTATATTAATAATAATAACGACCTTTAATGGCATAAAATAAATTTCAACTTACTTCAACTTGAACTTGTGCTAATAACACATAACTAATTATTTAGTTCATAATAAGTTAAAGTATAATCTTACTCTTATTCCCCTTTACTTAAAAACTGCCTACGTTACTCGCAAAAAAAAACAGTATACAAACTTTAACCTTATAACAAGGCAAACATAAAATCGAATATTAAACTAAACAAAGAAAAAAAAATCACATAGGATTAAGAAGGAATAAGGACCTCTCTTTCTTCTTTCCTTTACCTCCCTTCCCTATTCTTTCTCTCCTCAATAATCTTTTCCATTATCCCTATCCCATTAATCCCTCCACCCATACATGTTCTTATTTTCCCTCCGAATTATCTTTCTTCTTTACTCCATTTCATTCACGTACATGGTTTCACCCAATGTTCCCACATTTTCTTATCTCTTCCACATATCCTACATTTTATTTCGCTCTCATTCATCCAGTACCTATTTCCCTTTTACTCACTACCGCATCTAAATCGCACAATCATTCTTTTTTGTCCATTCATTTGCTTTCATACATTTGCTTTCATATATTCTGGTATTCGCTCCCCATTAATTCTACTGTAATATTTCCTATTGCAATATTTACTGTAATATTTCTTCCATTCTTTATTTTTTCCATCGTTCCTGCATCTCAATATCATTCATCCTCATCTCAACTTCATTTCCAGCTTCTTCCATATCGCATATTTCCTCATACCATATTTTCATCGACCATCCTATTCTTTCGTAAAGTTTCTTTCATTCTTTTTTTCATTCATTCAAACATTTATCCTTCCTTTCCGCTGCCATACTATTCAAATCCACTGATTTCACCAATCTTTCATTCTCAACCACCATTACCTTTTTATCGTACCTTACTAACTTTTTCAACCGATATTCCAACATTTATATTTCCCACATTCTTTCTAAATACTCTCACTCGGTGTTGAATTTCTACTCCAATTATTCTCCTCAATTCTCCATTCCTCACCCTTTCCATCTCTAATCTTTCTTTCATCGCTCATATTTCCGCTCCATATAGCATTATACTTAGCATACAAACTTCCATTATTAATATCCTCATTCTTATCGAATCTTCAAATTTCATGTCCCACACACATCTTTCCATCTATCCATCATCACATTCGCTTTCTTTACAGTCACTCTTATCTTTTCGTTGTAGCTCCTATTATAATTTAAAGTAAAACATAAATATTTATACATTTTCACATTCTCTATTAATCTTCTCTTCTACCTCAAACTTGTCATTTTTGCTGCTTCTCCCACCTCCTTTGTTGCACACCATCACTTTCGTTTTGTCCATATTCATCTGTTTGTCATATATTTATTTACCCTTTCAATCATTTCTTTCATTTCTTCTCTCGTTTTCGCCATACATACAACATCATCCGCATATTCAAGTGACAACACCTTCTCTTGCCCAAGCATTACACCTCCACTCTGCCCTGTTCTCAATACTTTCTTCAAATCAGATATGTAAATTTTGAACAGGCTCACCCTCATTGGACATCCTTATCTTACTCCTTATCTTATCATCCTAATCTTTTCTTACTCCCTGCTATACTTAAAACCATTCAGACACATAATATCCCACTCTTGCTCTTACTTTTGTCCCTTCATACATTCCCCTTACAATCCAAATTATTCTTTCTTATATTGCCATTTATTTCATTCTCTTATATAATTTCTCTCTCACAATGCTGTCAAATGCTGCCTGTAGATCCACAACCAACAGGTACCTGTTCTTGCCTATACACAACTCTTGATTTACAATGTAATTTAATATTACCAAATTATTCGTTGTGCCTCTACCTTTTATAAATCTACTTTGCGTATTCGACAACACCTTGCTCTCGCTCATATATAACATAATCCTCTTATTCAAAATTCTTCCAAACAACCTATATACTCCATTCATGGTAGTAATCCCTCTATTAATCTCCACCTGCGCTCTATTCCCCCTTTTGTATATCGGGATTATTTCCCCTTTTCTCCATTCCTCTGGTATACTGTTCTTTCCATTCCATATTTCATTCAATACTCTCACTAATGCTTCAATGCCTTTCTGATTCAGGTATCCCCAAACTTCACATGATATCCCATAAGGTCCTTCCGCACTTCCTTACTCCATTTTTCTTATTTCCTCTAATACTTCTTCTTCCGTAATATCATCCTCATTTTCATCCCATTCCCATTACCATCTCCATTTGTCCTAATCCCATCTTCTGTTACCCTTTTCTTGTCACACATATTGAATCTACATTTATTCTCCCACTCATGTATCCATATTATGCATTCATCCCATATAAAATTATGTTAATAATCAAATTATATATAAAATATTTTTGCACAGAGATTTTTTTTATAAGTTTGTAACCTCAAATACTTATGGTATTTTATTCGGAATACGTAACAAAATAAGGAGAATATTCCCAAACTAAACCTAAGCTCATCTGTAATGTGGGTGTGTTAGGACATAAGTTCTCATAACACGGATACAAATGTAAAAACATCACCGGGTGACGAAAAAGTCCCCTGTGACATAATTTCTACTATAACGAAATTTGTCTCGCATTGAGCTTTGTGCTCGAGGCTTTAGACTAGCGTAGAAGTTCTTTTATCTACGTATAATACAAGAGTGCATTCAAAATTTTAGGTGTGATTCTTCTACCATTAAAAGTAGTGGTCTAGGAGTATAAATAAGTAAAACAAAGAAGTATTTATGTATTAAATAACATTAAATAAATATATTAAATACGTACTTATGCTGATGAGATAATATGTACGGCAAGTATAAGAGAATAGATGGATGAAATGCTAGAGAGATACGAGAGTTTTTGCTTTAATTTCGCGATAGACGTAAGCAAAATATTTATAATTCAAAAAACAGCGAAGATGGCACGCTCATAACGACATTTTTAAACGGTTCAACTGCATCTTCTAGACTTGAAAAACTTGACCACACAATTGATTTTTGCTTTTTGGAAATGTATAAAAGTCGTTTGGACTTAGATCAGGGCTGCATGTAGGATAGATAAATAATACCACCTTTTGTGTGGTTAAATAATCAATTGTTCGTTGCACTTTGTGAGAGTTTGCATTGGCCTGGTGCAGAATGATGCGACGTCATTTTCCTGGTATTTGCCTACGTCGCGGACAGCTGTGCTGTCCAGTTTGCCGGGGCCTACAACCCCTCTTGACTCTCTTTTCGGCTAATTTCTAATAGAGTAGTCTATAAAGTTATTTCTAAAAGACTAGTGCATTGGTCTTATGAATTAGTCCGTTCTGGCGCGATCTGCTGCCGTTTTTGACTTAATTTTTCCCCACTACCGCTTATGAGTCACATTTACTACGTATCCGCTTTGCGTATAATTGAGGTCCCTGGGTCTTACACTTGTTCCCCAAATTTTACTTTTAGAATTTTCAATGGAACCGAGATGTAGTAAAATAGCCGCTCCCAATTAAATGGATCGCAAAAATAAAAAAATTTTCAAATAAAATTTAACGAGCTTTTGGTAGCATATATAATAAAGTTGATTCAAGTGTCCTATCTTTTATAGTTCCTAAAATATATCAAAAAGTTTGTAAAATTTTTAATTTGGCAACGTCACGCTCTATCCCACTTGAAGGGATAGCACTACTTTCATTTGACGCATAATACAATATACTACATGCGAGATAAATTTCAGTATTCTAATTTTCAAACTGAATTTCTCAATAAAATAATCATTTTCAACCCCTTCCAAAATTAGAATGTGCACCCGCCACTGATAACATTTATTCAAATACGAAAGCAGTAATTTTTCCTGTCACTTTGCATATATGAGCTATTATGTAGGCCTTGTATGTATTTAATATGATTGTTGAATGTCGGTTGCCATGGCGACAAGTTGCAAAATTTTATGTTATTAAAGGTCATATCTTTGAATCGATAAGAATTAGATGAGTCATGTGTGGTATCATTTTAAATAGAATTACAAGGGCTACCTAGATACTACCTAGCCACCACGTTTTACTAGCCGGTACGATTTCACAAACTCTATCCTATTGTAGATATCTGGGAGTATAGTAACCGTGGTTCCCACCAACAACGTGAATATTGATCTGTTAGATAAAAATGAAAATATCAGCAAATAACATCTTGGAGTCTACATATTTGATGAACTTGTATGCTCCAGACATTACCCTGTTTACTCCTTAAACACCCATAATAATCACAATAAGCGATCCCTAATGTAATATATTTCCCGATTTTATTTGAACCCATCCTTGTATACGAATGCGTTTGACATTGTTACATGTAGAGCCACTGATTATTCTGTGCGACTGACATTCCCTGCTGAAAATGTATCAGTATATTTACCATATCTTTTGCAGTTAGATGAAAATCTACTTGTATAAATATGTAATATCTCGTTGGGATAGAACTGGTCTGGCTAGTTGCACGAATCTGTATTCTTTTTTTGTAACCTATTGTTCTAAAATTTACATTCCCGGCGATGGCATATAAGTAATACTTACTTTAGTCAAATTATTTTAGTTTGATAATTAAGTTGCATTTTGCTGTAGTACTTATGTTACTATGATAAAACATTTTCTAAAGTTTTTTTATAAAATTTAGTTAACATTATCAAACATCTTATATCTTTTCATTTTTAACTTTAACCTCTAATTTGTAAATAAAAATTCTGGAACAGTTTAGAGGTGTTAGAAAACACAGTGGGGAAAGGACGTAACACATGCTTAGAAAAATAATTATATTTATGACAAATACCGAAGCAAAGTTTATGCAAAAATCTAAAGATCTAGATATAATATCTAAATTTGTCAAAGTTATCTGAAAATAAGTTCAAAATACATTGAAATTAAATAATTCAACGAACTGTCAAATGGCATCATTTTGTTTCTTACGTAAAATTTTTTTGCACGGCACTGGTATATTTTAAAGCAAATTATTATTTTATACCGGCCCTGGTAGTATCTAGTTACTTTTTTAGAATCTAGGTATTATTATTTTAAAATCTAGTTAGTGTTGGAATGCTACTGACATTTAGCGCTAAAAATAATATTAATAATAAAAACATAACCTCAAAACCCACCGACAAAATGCTTGTTTAGATTCATGACGGTGATGTACGAAGATATATGAACAATGAGTATAAAAGTCGAACCTTGCTGAGCAAACATGCTGAAGAATAGACCCCTAAGCATTCACGAATATTTCTAAACGTTCTATTAAATGAGTAATCGGAATTGTGAATGCTCCGGGCCCAATTTATAGTAATACTTGTAGAAATTCTAATTCCTAGTACTAGAAATTGGGGCATTTTGCCTGGCTCATTGTTCAGTAGGGCCCGGTGGATACCCATTTCGATTACTTATTTGATAGAATGTATTAAAATTTGGTGAATGCCGGCGTCGCTTTTTGCACACATTTGTTGGCTTATCGTTTGTACATCTTCGTATATCACCGCCGTGAATCTAAATAAATATTTTGTGGTTGTTATGTTTCTATTTTTAACGTTTTATACCATTAGCTTTCCAAAAGTAATAAGGTTCTAAACTCTTAGATTCTAAAAAAAAATAACTAAATACTCCCAGGGGCGGCACAAAAAATAATTGTCTAAAAATTTCCCAAAACTATACAAAAACATTTTTATATAAAAAGAAAATGATATCATTTGAGAATTCGTTCAATTTCATAGCTAGGAGGCTTGAAAAATCCAATGTTGCGGTTTAAACAAGTATATGTTGCTATAAGTATATGTTACATACAGTACATCTTGAAAATCCTGGAGCTTCAAAAAAGTCAGTATCCCCTCTACAACAGATGAAAATTTGTACCGAGTTGTTGTCGGATTAACATACTCCATGTAATTTAATTCAATCAATTAATTAACATATAAATAATCCTCTAGTCTAATATAAATAAACCCATTAAATTTAATTCTAAATATATAGGTTAGTAAACGAAATGAAAATTGCGATGTTTAACCCCTATTACGCGAAAAGCAAAGATACGCGAGAGCAATTATTGAACATTTACATTCAGAAACTCATTTCGCGGGAAATAGATACGTCTGGCACAGTTTTGTACGTGACATCTGTGAAGCATATATACATACACACCAACAGCGAGAGGTCGCGGAAGAATTGACACACAAAAATATTTGCAATCATCCGGAGAAGCATTATTTTTACAAATGTCACGGTCTTACACGGACACCGTGGCTTTCACTACAAACGCATTTATGATTATTATTTTCATTAAGGAAGCGAGCTTACTCCTTCATACATATTAAGATATATTATCTCGCAGCCTGGTACATCATTGTACAAGACGTCTCTAGTAATTCCATATACACATACATGTGTAATTGTTTGTCTTCGCGGAAATATTTTCACGATCTTCTTCAATTTGAATACACCATTATTTTTCATTGACTGGGTTCTATATTGATAGGGGTAGCTTAAGATTCCCAACTAAGATGAAGGGATAGCTTAAGATATTGTTCTTTAAGATTCCCAACGAATAAAAAAAATGCTTTTTATTGGTAGCAGCTTTACACATCCTAAAGATTTTAACAGAAATTTCTTTCACCCCTACGAGAATTGGCAACTACGAGGAGTGCCGCCGGCCAGTCGTCCACCAGAAGTTGCTTGTTATCAGCTAATTTCATATAAAAGGATCCACCCAAGCCAACGTTAATTAGACGCATTTTGGGTCTTGTTCCGATAGTCTACGAGTGAGTACCTTCGCAAGTTTCGATTGGCCATAATTCTCCATTAAGTGATTAAACTTATTCTTGAAAAACGAGCAGAACTCGCACTCTCGAATCTGAGTTTTTTCTAAGTAAGTAAGCGCCACCAACAAATTGCTTAATTTTATTTAAATTAAATTGCAACCAGCCAGTAGTAAAATTCTGTAATCATCAGGTCAGATATATACATATATTAATTCATTATTGCATTGTAAAAAGAAGCTACATATTGTCAGTAAATTATAATCTAGCATCGAGGATGTAAATATCAAGGAACAATAAACAAAATTATTTCACCACGTTATTGCGTACATCTATTATTGTGTTTAAGTACTTTATTATAATAATGAGATTAGCGAATTTCTAACCCAACCCTGTATTATTTCATGCAACGAGCATTTCTTATAAATAAACAGAATAAAATATAAAAAGCAGTATAGTACTCAAAAGTAAATATTAAGATCCTGCGTTGATAAGAACAGTGTCCTCTCTGAGCAGTATGTCTGGCCCTGTAATCTTCGTCATCAGGTCGGCAATATTTTTTTATAAATATTTTATAAACAAGTGATACGATATTTATCTCGCAAAAATAATTTTACTTGATTTGGAGGCTACAAGTCTAAATAGTAGTGTCCTCGGTGTCCAGGGTTATATGAAAATTAAGAATTAGTATGTCGTAAAAATGGGTGTACAGTAGTTGCCAGTTGAAAAAGAAAACACACAGCAGTTGCGAGCCTGTCAATTTTATTTAACTGTTTATAGAAAGAAGGGTGTACAGTAGTTGCCAGACGAAAGGCCTTTCGAAGCAGGTATAAAACATGAACATTAAATTCACTGTAAATTTGTAAATTTTAGCACGACATTCCTTTTTGCAACATCTATATGTCTTCTTTCCCGACTTAGAAATATGTTCACAGTAAAATTTGCAATTTTCTATAATTATCAGGGGTATCCCTTTTCACTTTTTTTTATTAGAATACATGTGAAACTTATTAGTTACAAGAACGTCTTTCCTGAAAACCGAATTAGAAGGTACAAATAATCTATGTACACACAAAATTGCATTATGGTTTTACTTCATGAAACTAACCATCCCGCAACTGCAGTACTACAGTAAACATAGGTATTGTGAAATATTAGGGTGCGACATTAACCTGTCAAACACTGTGTGGCAGAAAATTTCCTTAAATGCAACGTGTTAGACTTTACTACGCTTAATGCAGCTAGAATGGTATGATTTCATTAGCTCGAAACTTCTTGGGTGCAGAAGATTGAGTTCTGAAACAAAAACTGTAAAGATGTTAAGGAAGAATGGCTACTATTTAGAGAGTAAGTCACGTTTCTTTGGATTTTCAGAAAAGGACTATGCCTAGAGTTGAAAGTTTTAAAACGCAGTTGGTTATCGAGGATAACGTGGCTTGACTTGAGTACACTTTGCAGGGCGCAGGTAATTATTTTCTCAAAGGTTTCAGCTAGGATATTCAGGATGGTAGATGAAAATGGAGCTCAAATGTTTTTACGAATTTTGATTGTGCAGGCTTCTAAGGATTGGGAAAATTCTCTAATAGAAAAAGTTAGTTAGAGAATGTTTCTTTTAAGATAGACAATCAAGTACTTTATTGAATAGAGTCGTTTCTGTTTTTATGTAGTTTATATATGTATAAAAAATACATATTAGGTAGAACAAAATTTAAAAATTCTTTCTAAAAATTCTTGCCTACTTTAACAATATATACAAAATCGTATGATTATTATATCACTTCTGATATATTTCTTATATGTTTATGCAAGTATGCTTATTCTATTATATAGAACTTCATTTTGAGGACTTCATTATAGTCAAGTTTTAGTCGTACCTTCGATTGAATTTAAGTTTTTAAATAATAGGAGTTTTCAGTTTCAGGATCGAAAGTCCACGGCAGCGGGGATAATGTTACGAGAGAAACATTTCTGTCAATTTTATTCAGTTCTATTTAAATCTTTCATAATGAGGAATATCTTAGCACTTTGAACATTATTGTCTACGAATATTAGTTCTAACTAGTTTATTTATAAAGAAAATAATATAAAAACCAATTTATTTCTGGTAGGAACATTAATATGCTATATGTATGACTGTTAAGAATTCTATGAATTTTTGTCTGAATTAAATCTGTAAAAAATGTATGAACCTAGTTATAAATTGTCAATAGAATTGGAAAAAGGCAATGGAAGAAAGCACGACAGTCACAACATATGTGAACAGATTAAAATTAAACAAAGAAGTTAATTCAGAAAAAAAAACAAACAGAAGAACAGATGGGCAAAAACCAGCCACATATAACGTAAGACAAAATTCAGCTCTCTGTATAAAAAAGTTTTGATGATGTTGAATAGAAGGACAGCAGATCTATGGTCAAAAACAATGGACGAAGCCATGAGGACATTAATAAATTCTGGCATCTCCTAAGAAATTTCAGACCGAGCAGCAATCAAAACGGCACCATAAAAAAACGAACAAGGGGAAATAATGTTCAACACTTACAAGTCCAATCACTTACAACTCCAATTCACAAACAATCAGCAAGCAGAGCCTTCAAGTTAAAAACCAGTTAAAAACTCGATCAGCAAAATAAATAAGTGGTACAGGAAGTAACAAGTTTTACAATGGACGAAGTAAGAGGTATAATCAAGATAATGTCTCCAAAAAAAAAAAAAGCAGCTAAAGATTATTAGCAGCACGTTAAAGCTTAAATATTATTCAAGTAAGTGGAAGATGCCCGTGATCATCACTATTCCAAAAAAAGACAAACATTTTATAGAAATCAGAAACAGATGATCAATAAGTTTATTGAATTCTATGGCAAAACTCGCAGAATCTGTGTTCAAGACACGATCCAGGAAATCTTACAGAAAGGAAAATTATTGCCACCTAACCGATTTGTGTTCCGATTCACCACAAATCCAAACGATTAAAATCCGCAAGTGTATTCCTCTATATAGAAAAGGCCTAAGACGCCGGCCAGGTGCACAAAATGTGGAAACTGGACCTTCCAAAAGAAATTATAGCGGTAATAAAATCTTTCCTAAAAGAAAGGAGATTCACAGTACGAAAAGGCAATACAACGTCAAGCCCAAAGAATGTAATGGCTTCCGCATGATTTACCTCTAACTCCGATATTATACAATACATTCGTGCAAGATATTCCAAAACCAAGAAAAGACAGTAAAAACCATATCCTACAATTCGTCGATCGCACGGAAATAATAAGCCACGTGATTAACTTAGACAGTGCGAGCAACAAAGCAGAAACCATGACAAAAAAATATTTAAATATTTTGACAAATGAAGTCTCAAGGTGAACGCAAAGAAAAGAGAAGTTGTGCAATTCACAAATAAGGTCAAATTCCAAAACACAATTGTATACAAATAAGAGACAACGCTTACTAGAAAAAAATCTGATTTCGAAGTGTGATTGCTCGCCCTATGTGAATAAGTTTGATCATTTTGTGGTGACTTAAGCTAGCATAGCGTGCGAATTTGCTCACTCGTTAACAGCTAGTGTAAGATCTAAAATGCGTCTGAAGTACACTAGACTGAGTGGCTCGTTTCATGCTAAATTTCTGGGAAGAAACGGCTTCTGGCGGATCGGCTGGCCAGTGTCACTTTGCGTGACTCGGCGACAAGATGGGCGTGGTTGGAAGGGAGCTTCTGCCACAAAATTTTAGAAAGGTTGTACTTCCGTCCAATAGAAAAAGTTCTTTCTGATCCGTTGAGATTTCTAAGGATCAAACTTTCATTGCTTCTGTGACCGTTATCTAAAAAAATGTAAGTGGTGGTGGTTTCCACCTGGTGATGGGTAACTTCATGCGGTTAAAATATTAGAAGCATTGTATTGAAAACGCATTATGCTAAAATGCATGGAGTTAATATCCAATCGGATTCGTTAAAAGCACCAAAAGGCTGTAAAACGTAACTGAAAAGACCGCTGCTAGAAAAATTACGTAGCCTAGGATGAATCAAAAGTTTCTTCCTGATCCGTTAAGAAATTTAAGGATCAAAATTGGTCTATTTTGTTGATGAAAGCATAAATGGTGTAACGTGTAAGCGCTGGTAGTAGGGGTCCTACTCTAGTTAAATCTTAGAAGCATTATATTGAAAAGGCTTCTAAAAATGCGTTCAACTAATATCCAATCAAATTTGTCCAAAGAACCAATAGGATGCAAATAGGATGCACCAATAGGATGCAGTGTAACGGTTTATTGAAAATAAGTGGTGGAAAAATTCGTTAAAGCTTTTCCAGTAAAGAACTAATAATAAATCGCCTACGCAAAGGAAATTCGTTAAGTCGTAAAACTTAAAATAATGAAAAAATGTTACAAATATTGAAATCCAAATATATCCAATACGTATGAAGAATGCACTCATATATTTACAAGATAAAGCTAGTTTTTGACGCAAGTTCTTAAGCGTGTTTATACTTTTAGAATCAACTTGTGAGGAATTTGCGTATGTATAAATTTGATATAAATTTTTCTCTGCAGGTCGGCTGTTATTGACGATTATATTTTTCTCACGGCGGCAAGTCTCCTGATCTTGATTTTTAAGATTTGGATTGTATTTTTAAACTTATTAAATCTTTATAATATGAATTTTTTTGAAGAATTGAATTAGATTTGATTAGTCAATTTATATAGTATATTCGCGGATTACTCATTGAATTGACGAATTATTAAAGAATTGCTTATTGCAATCGTTAATTAATTGAAGTAATGATAATCTGATATCACTCTTAGCGTATATAGTGAATTTTATGGAAAAATTAAAAATCATGTATCTTCTAATACAAGTTTCCAAGTGCTGGAAATGTTTACGTTGTCGTATCGTTTATTTCTATAGAAATAGAAAAATTACTTGTATTACATCTTCTGGACACTTGTATTATATCCATACCGTGAAAATAAACAACAACTAATTCACAGCAACAATAAACCAGAGAAATATGCATCTATGGTACGACCACCATCAGCATCCACTCAACGACCTAGTATACCACCACCATCAGCAACATATGTAGACACAATAACATGCGTCACCGTAGCAGGTGCGGCAAGCGCTGACGTAGAAAGGAGGATAACAAGGTCGTATGCGAAACGCATAACACAATAAGTTTTCAGACTTTCTCTAAGCCTCAACAATCCCAGATGAGACTTTGGCGAAACGTTGGCACTCTGAAATGCCTATCACCCGAGATATAACCCTAAAGATAAACAACGACTCATCAGATTACACTCGCGGAAACCTCAAATTTCAATATATATATATATATGCATATATACATATATTTATATATATATATACACACACACACACATATATATATATATATATATATATATATATATAACACAAGAAACGAATTCAATTGAAAGTTTTAATTTCAATTCCGTTATCAAAACTTTTCTAATGCTTCTTGTATAACTTTGGTTAGGGATATAATATATTTTTAGTACGTTTTTATTACTTATTTAATTCTTCATATTTTTATTTTGTCGTTTCTTTTTCTTTTGTATTTCTTGAATGTTGTATCTCTTATTTATAGTGAAGCGGAAAAAAATGAAAGGTTATTCTCACGACTACTACTATTACAAGTTGTTTTAAAATGTTTTCTCTGCCATAATATCTTTAAGGCTGAAGCGACTTGAACCACTTAAATTTCAAACAAAGCTCACTATGGAATACTTTAGACATGCGCTTTTACTTTAGCTTTTCTGTTGAAAGGAAAACTTCATCAAATTAACGGCGCTGTTTTTCTACCTCTTTCACAGTTATTCTTTCCGAACTACTTACATAGTTTGAAAAGACTGGCTTCAAGTTTTTAGTTGAGATCTTTTATTAATACTCTACCAGGTTAAACTGTGCCGAAAACTTTTAATTAATAATTTATAATAAAATAAATTTATAATAAATGTCTATTCTTTTCTCATATATTCCCATCATAAAGGCTATTACTGTATTTGAATGATGAATGAATATTTCACATCTTTAATTCCATTTACTTAAAACGCAAACTGTTTTGATTGACATCAACGCCACTGTTTGCAATATGAGGGCTGATTAATATAAATATTTTATATAGTCGAACGTCGATATTTCGAACCTCGATATCTAGAAGTGCTTATTAAATAAGAAGAATGATCAAAGCAGTTGATGAAGGGGGCAAGAAAAAGGGCGATAGAGTGCAAGAGTTTGACATTCCGTTATCAACTAAAGACTAGCGAAAAGTATGTAGATGAGAATAGTTTGCCAAAGATATTCAAGAGATGTAGGAATGCTCAGTTCGAGAAATGTGTAGATGTGTCTTACGATGGTGAAAGCAGTGCCGTGATAAGAACGTTCCTACCTCTGAACGTATTTCAAAAGAAGAAGCCATTCAGTATGCTAATACTCTTGGCCACATGACTTTCGTGTCAACAACGGATGGCTACAGAATTTTAGGAAAGGTGGAAGCCTAGATGACAGTGTTTACGACGAGTGAAAAAGTAAGCTGGGAAACATGTCTGAGGCGTACATAGATAACGGAAAACATCTTTAATGCTGATGAGACCGGACCCTTTTTGAAGTGTTTGCCAGATAAAATTGGTAGTTTTAAAGGCGACATATGCAATGGAGGAAAAGCGAATAAAGATCGAATCACAGTGTTGCTTTGTGCTAATTCCAATAGAATAGAACAACTGAAACCTCTTATGATCGGAGAATCAAAAAAGCCACTTTGCTTTAAAAACAAAACCAGTTTCCCAACAGATTACGAGATAAACAAGAAGATTGCTGGTTACTATTGTGTTCATTGAATGGCTCAAATGTGCCGACAAAGATATGAAGAAAAATCCTTATGTTCATTGACCCACAACAATTTACCTACTCTGAAGAATATGAAAGTTCAGTTTCTACCAAATTATGTGAAAGTCCAGTTTTCAAATTAACTATATAAGAGAGGTAGTCTATAATAGAACTTGTTTTGTCATCTTGTAGCATAATTGTGCTTAGATTCATGTAATAATAGATGTTATGCTGATTAATGGATTTCGTAATCTCACTTTTAAAAGCTTGCATTTCATATAGTTCCTTATATTTAAATTTTGTTTTTCAATTTTGCATGATTCTCCGCATATATAGAGATACTGCTTTTAGTTTCTTTCCTTCGCACATTCATATTAAGTTACATCATATACAGAATTACTAATTAGTAGTATTTATGAAAAGGCAAACTTCTAATGCAAATTCATAGATAGGGTTGTTAGGAGACAAACCAAAGTTGTATAATATGATAGTGTCTTTCATTTGGTAGAACTTTAAAACAATTCGTCTAGTATAAATGTTAAACCGGAAACTTAGTTTTGCTGTATACTTACAACATAAAGTGCGAATAGAATATATACCTAGTTACAATTAATGTTCGTAGAATTGTCTGTTTAGCATAATGTGTGCATAATTTAGATATATCACAATAGCTTATATATGTTCGCACCGAATAAATCTCATTATTCTAATTTGCATGAACGTAATTTTCATTGCAAAATTGAAAAATGTTACTATCATACGACAAGATCTTGTTTCGCGATTTCGAGGTCTCATCAGGCATGAGTGTGTAGCTATTTCAATTCAGTGTGACTGCCGTGTCTCAGTCTTTTGAGTCTACTATAGTCGTAAAAAGCGAGTAGTTTTGTCATTGTACCGTTAGGAGACGATTATGTTAGCAAACAATCCAATATTTGCAATTGATGACAAGTTGGTCGGATTTAACAGTTAAATAATGTGTAAATACACATAATGTATAGAACTCATCGTTCTTGCACTTGTATGAAATATTAAAGTAGAATTTAAATCTCCTTAAGTGCAGAATTTAGGTTTACACATTACATATATATATATATATATATATATATATATATATATATCAACTGTTTATTTTCCTCCAAGTACCCGAGGACTTGTCAGAGTTCTCTGACACTACAACTAATAGAGAAAATAGTGACAGATTTCGTTCTAGATGTAAAAGCCTATGCCAGAGCTGTAGCTACTTTAGTAACAGCGCTCTGGATATAAATAAATTAAGTTTTAGACAGAAAGCTACTTTAAATAAACACAAGGTTATTCAGACTGGCAAAAAAAACATACAAATGTATAAAATGTGATTCCCGTTTCGGCCTGAAAATGACTTTAAATTAACACAAGTTTATTCATTGTGGC
>WYDF02268479.1:0-18343 GCA_009867245.2 Adranes taylori
TTTTTTTTTATTTTGAATTATTAATATTTTCTTTAAAAATTTCTTTTGTTTACGTAACTAAAGTGCATATCCTTCATGGTTTCTCTTCAGGGTTATATCTCGCGTGGTAGGCATTTCAGTGTGCCAACGTGTCGCCATAGTCACATCTGACATTGTCGAGGCTTAGAGAAAGTCTTTCTCTAAGCCTACAGATATAACCCTAAAAACAAACCACTACTCATCATATATATATATATATATATATACTGCTTCTGACGGAAATTCACTCAGGTCCTCTATACATAATATATTACGTGAGGTACCTTCAAACTCGTTAGCTAAGTATAAGCACACACCGCCACACCTTTTCTTATTTCTGTCTATCCTTCTGATTGAATAATTTGGAATAGAGACTATGTGTGGTTTAAGAATGGGTTATCAAGTTTTGAACGGCTGCTACTGGAGTGCTAGAGTCTCGTCGTTCTGCCGGCAACGTTCATTCCTGGTTCAACAATTGTGCCCGTATATACCTATATAAATAATTACATAGCGGACAGCGCTTACAAATTATTATCATGTTTGTTCATATTTATAAATCTATACGTTTTCAGTTACGTTTTACAATACAAATACGTTTTAAATAATGTTTATATTTAAATACAACGGAAAAATATATTTAATAATGCTTTCTTATTTGTTTATTGCACTAATTAATTACCCAATTAATTTACTTACCTTAACAAGTTGTTATGACATCTTTATTTTAAAAATATGATAGGAAAAGGGATCCCATCAGTATTTATTTATTTAACACATGCAATAAAACATACGGACAGATATTTCTATACGCAGAAACTTATTCTATATAGACATATTGGGAAAATAGATATCGTTGCAATGTCACAACCAGATATTAATTATAATAGTTGTTTAAGCAGGTAATCATCGAAAATTGCGAATCATATATGAGAGACCACAAAGGTAGAAAAAATTCCGATGAACATTTGGGTGGATGGCCATTTCTGCTATTAAGGTATATTAAGCTTCCTCTGCACCCACTATTTTACAGAACATCATTGTATTTGTATAAGTGAATATACAATAACTCCTTATTCTATATAGGCTGTTCCGAATTATTTTTATATTTGTTTTATTTTATAAGTAACTTTGTTACAACACGTGGACTGAAAATTAGTCTTAAAAAAATTAGAAGTTACTTGCGAATCCAATGACGAGAAGGCTGAAGAAGCTGGACTAAACTGCATACCGGAAAATAAAAAGTGCTGTTAATAAAAATAATACAAATGTTACTACTTGAAGCTTTATTGATGTAGCGGGTATCGAAAATTCTATGTACAAAAAACGAAATATTAAAGTTTTTTAAATTTATTTGCTGTCTTTTTTTTAGCTATTATCTTTCCGTACAAAAATTTCCAGCAATGTTCATCAACGGTTTTAAAATAGAGAGATTTTCGTGGGATGGAAAATGCATAGAAATAAATATGAAAAGCTAAGCAAATGTAATGAAGAAAAAGGTTGCTATTGTAAGACAGCCATGGATGGACCGAGTTTTGAAATGTATAATGGAAAAAATAATACACCAAAAAATTTAAATGAAAGCAGAGTAATTTAGACAAAAACTTGTATAAATTTGAGATTAAAAATAACTGAAAGAAATGAGAGACTATTTGACATAAGACATTGGATAAAATAACTAAGCTACTTTTACTAAGTTTCAAGCAATTGGGGTTAAAATAAATACGTACAGTTATCGCTTTTCCAAGTAGCATTGGCTAGAATAGTTCGTACAAAACGGTTAATTGATGGCCTTCAGATTTGACAATTTGAATGGGCCATAAACCGCCCGCTTGTAGCTCAAATAATTCAAATTGGACCTATACCGATAGTTAGAAAAAAACATGAAACATCAAACGCCCACTTGCTGTATTTAGTTAAGTGCTAAATTAGGCTTGGTACCAACATCCGCCTTTTCGACTAATAGGGTCACTAAAGAATCAGTACAAACCACTCTCGTTCAACCTTTCTTCATGTCGACTGGTTTTTCGCTCTATAAGAAGTTTGGACGTTTGTCTATTGAAAGTTTACAATTGCACCTATTTCTCTTTGCTCTTATTGAATTACCAAAGTCAAAAGGTAATTCTTGCTTGCGATTGTAACCTACGCTCCAGTTCAGTCTACATGAGACTAACTTAGTCTCCCGGGCTCTGCCGACAAGAAATTAACAATTTATTATTCCCAACCAGTTAAATTCAGTTAAATCATATATTTTTATAGTATAAATTTGTTATTTTATAATTATTTTTAGTTAAAATTAATAATAAACTCGCGTTATTAAAATTCAGCGCAGTGTTTGATTTTTGCATGAAAAAATTGTAGTATTTAGAAGTGAAATAACCGCCCTATTTATGTTTCGCGAAATATCTAACGAATCCGAACCACCATCAGCAAACTATACAGTCCACTGCTGCTACATAAACACATTGATCAAGTCTGCTCCAGAGATGATATGAAAAAACTGTCAAAAGGCGACAAAATGGCAGGTATTAAAATAAGAGTAAGAACTAGAGAACAAAATAGTAAGATAAAGATAAAAACAAGAGGAACAGGGAAAAGAGGAAAACAAGCAAGAATTGGAAGTAGAGAATATTGAGAAAAAAGGGGAACATGAGCTACGACTAGAAAAAGATAAAGTGGAAAGAAGGGAAGAATAGGAAAAAGCGGAAGAAGAGATGAAAAATAGATGAAGAGGAAGCATACAATCGAAAAAAGAGGAAGAAATGAAAACGGGAAGCAACAAACCAACAATGCCAGGGTTTTCATTAATTAAATATTAATCCGATACTATGCTTAAATAAATAAATCCAGTTGTTCAAGTATGAACAGTGCAGAAATATTTAGATATTTTTTTATTTTTATTTAAAAATCAATTTGCATTGCATTAGGTCATTCAAATAAAGGTTTAAGTACTCAGAAAGGAGGTATGTTGAGGATGAGGACCTCATACTTCAAGATACTTCCGAAGGTTGAAACCGAATACATTTGATATTTTAGAAATCAGTGTCAATTAGTAGAATATCTGCAAGATAAGTAGGATATCTGGAGAATCTTGGGCTACGGTCCTTATACTCCCGGATATTTCTCAAGACAACTGTTAATGGAATTAACATTCCAAAACTGTAAATGTAGTTTATATACTTGTTACTTGTATTCCCTGAAATTAATAAAACCACTTACAGTCTAATAGAATCAAGTTAAACGTTAAGGAATGAGTTTAAATCACTATTTTAATATTTCAAAATTCATCAAGAGATATTTCATATAAACTAAACCTATTAAATTTAGTAGAATTTATTAAAAGAACTTGAACTATGTATGTTTTTATTTAAATAATACGATTGTTAAAAATCGAAATATATAAAAAAAAATTAAAAGCAATGATCAGTAAGCATGCATATTCAATGTCAAGTATTATGATATTTAAATATGTATGTATAAGAATTTATATTTACAAATACTTGAGTTCATTATGATTATTTAATGTAAACAATTTTTGTATGCATAGAACATGCAACTTGTTCATGTCTATTCATTCACCTACAAATTACGTATTATTATAAACTTAACCTTAGATATAGTGGAAAAAAGATTCGTTAGCTTTAATAACGAATCTTAATAACTTAATAAACCTACATTATTTAGTTAGCTGTGTGTGTTACACCAAACCACGTTGATGTAGCGATATTCCACAGTAATTAGATTAAGTTCTAGTTTCGAGCCAACTAACTCCATCACACACTGACATTATAGGGAGATTTTAGATTTATACCAGTCGGTCGAAACCTAACACCCACCCAAAGGTTAGAAACGATCTAACTTAAACTAAACCGGAAGATGATGTTTGTATCCAAGATGTGAAGTGTCGTAGGTATTTATCGTAGCTTGTAGCTGATGGCTTAGTTTCGGTACCACAAAATAAGTTACTAAAATAAATCTTAGCTCCGTTCTAGTGTTAGGTTTAGGCGTGAATAAATAAACGCATATTTAAGTTCGTATAGTGAACTGAAAATCTGAGTCAGACAGAAAATAAGATAATTTAACTTTTCAATTAGTATAACTCGAACAGCAACTAACCCATGCGTAAAACAAATATGCGGAAAAATACAGTTCACCGCATAAAATAATAAATCAAGTTTAGCAATGTTAGGCTAATCCGTAAATAAAATTATACAAGTATATTTACATTACGGTAGTCATGTCAGTGTCCTTGTAAATACCTCTAAAATCCCGATGACACTTTACTAGTCGTTATGCTTACTACTAAGGCTCTATTCTCGTTCCGGAATTTATTCGACTTAATTAGATCTGCTTTAACTTTTCCAGAAACTATCTCGACTTAACAATGTGTTTATTGAACAATTCTAAAACTAATCGATATTCTACACCGATACTTCAACCAGCATGAAAACCCGTTCTGACAATTTAAACTACCTACTACCTAATTAAGGTCTCCCGCCAGGAGACCTTGTTTTTAAAGAATTATTATTTAATTATTTTTATATTATTTTACAACTTAAAGATTTTTTATTTCGTTTTAACTAGTTTATTTTTAATCAGAATCTTTACGTGTGTGCTAGTACACATATTATTTGAAACAATAGAATTGCTATGTTTGCAATTTTTATTTACATTAATTAATATTTCAGCTAATAAATCACTTTTTGTGATTCAACAATGTATTACTTTGAATTACACAATACAATTACTTATATTTTCATTTCTTATTTAATTCAAACATTATTACCAAAATTCTTTTACACTTTATTACTAAAAACATTTTATTAACTAATTGAAATCAACGCCATAATCCTAAAATGGATGCTTGATATATTCTAATAAACTAAACTCTACACATACACCACCTACGCTAAGTGCTTAATGACTAAATCAACAAGAAGGATATATAGCGCAAGTCGCTTTATATATGATTGCCTGTTGTGTCCGTCGGAACAGCTCTGATCCATGAGGGCGGCTAAGGATGGTCCATATGCTACCAGATCTATGAATAATTGGATATTTAATTCCATTTAATAATTCGTTTTGTTTTAGTAATTCAGTTTGGATTGATTACATTTCAGTCCAGATCCAGGTTAAAGTCTATTTTAATCGGGATGCTTTGGATATTTTTACCAATGTCGCCCAAATTGATCTCAGGTCAATGTTTTTATGAAGTTTCCATAAACTCGGTACGGTGGGATTCTAGTGTTTTTCTAGTAATGTTCATTCGGCAAAATTCAGGAATACTTATTATGTAACTCCCTTTTAATGCTGTAGTTTCGTAGTTGGATTTACAGGAACACTGAACTATAATTTCTTTCGCACTAATAACTAACCATTTGCTTTCGGATACTTTTTGAATTTTTACATTTTCAATTTTGATTGTGTGCTGTTGACAATTGCTATAACTTTTTGTAAATTATTGTAAGTCTACTGCACATGGTACTGGTAACTCACTGCTCTGATTAATTTATTCTATTCGGCATAAATAATTATTGGATCTGACTCCTTGACATTTTCCATTATGTAGATAGAAATTTTTATCATTTTGGATAAGTTATTTGGTTTTTGGTATAATTATTTTGAAAGGTTCACTCGGATGTTGGTAAATAGGAAAAGCGTATTATTGGTAATAATTATAAGATCTCATATCAACAATTGGAATTTCTAATATAAAAATTAAGTTATTATCATTGTAGTAACTTTTGACAGTAACTATTTCTTCATAAAGCATTAAGTTTTCTAAAGTTATTTCATATGGTAAATTTACATTAAAGATTGTAATTTTTTTAAATTCATTTAATAATTCTGAATGTTCTAAAATTTAAGGATGTAATGTTTTTAACTTCGCTAAAGTTATGGCTTCCACTAAAGTTTCAAAAATGTTTTTAAGCGATAATATTTCAATAACTAATTGAAACTGTTGCTTCTATAGTATTGATGTCTTTCATGTAATTTTGAGCTGTTTCTGCTTTGTTTAGATCTTCTGTAAATAATTGCATATGATCATTTATTAATTTTTTATTTCTCTTCAAATTTAAAATAGTTGAATTGAAATTATTCATTGCTTGTTCAGTTAGCATTATTTGGTTTGACATAATGTTTTTCATTTTGTCCTTATTTTTGGTTAACAAGTGTATAGCAGCATTATTGTACTGTTCAGCGTCATTCGCGTCTAAATTTCCGGTAATACTTTCAACGTGTTACCATGAAATTTGAATAAACTTCGTTTTGTCTATTTCTTGAAATTGGTAAAGTTAGTTATTCAATAACTTTATAAGTTTAATTTATTTGATGGTAAAGGATTTTCTATTTGACTAAGGGTTCAATTTCAACTAAGGGAAGGGTTCAACTAAGGGAAAACTTTGATTAATCTCCAATGATAAATTGCGTTTTGTGCAATGCCAATTTTATTTACTAGCATGCTTATCGTTCATATCAATAACTTGAAAGGGTGAGCCCTTTGAAGTTATTGATATAAACGAGCACTTTTACTGCGTTTATCATTTTTAGGATAATCTTCTTATTGGTTATCAAATAGTTAGGGTAGTTCAGGGTCATCACTGTTGTTACGTTTAATGATTAAGTCTAATTTGTGTTCTTCTGTCCTTTCTTTAACTTTGTCATAGCAAGTACTTATTTTTCTTTATGGTTCAACGTATATTCTGCTAGTCTTCGTATATTTTGGGTGTATCAAAATCAAAATAATACTTTATCTTTTTTGATGTAAATTCTTTTAAGAAGTTAATTATTTCTTGTCTGTTATTCGTTTTAGAAATTTAGACTAGATATTTGTTTTGATTGCCTACTTTTATTTGTTTCACTGGTCTGGTGTTGTAATATACCGAAATTATGTAACTTGATTTGGAAACTTTTTATGACTGTCTCAGATATGTGTATACCTTTCTCTGTTTCTGGATGAATTTATGAATATTTGACATCTGTCTTATTGTCATAAGATGTATTTAGATTTGATTGTACTTGTTCTATATCAGGTTGAATTGAGTAACTTATCATCACCGTATCATCTTTCATTTCCTCTATTTCAAGTTTCTCTTCGCAGCACATTAGTATGCAATGCACCCAATTCTGATCGACATATAATCCATGGTTTTACCCAGTAACTTGTTTTCATTTTTTGTTCCATTCATTTTTCAAGATTTTGTTATTATTAATTTTGTAAATGAATCTTTATTGGCATCAATACTTTAATACACTCTATATAACACAAGTAACAATTCTTTATATGAACAAACATATTCTTAACTAACACAAATAACATCTGAATTAACAATAGATCCTCCTACACTTCTCCGTCTTTTCTGTACTATTCTTACTTGGCTTCTGCTCTTCATTCATCCCCTTTCTTTGTTTCCTATAAACCTTCCTCATCACTCCAACCCCTTTAACTGTTTGTCCCAAACACACCCTACAAATCTCAAACTCTTCCCTGTTTGCTCATTACTGTCTGGTTCGACACATTTTTCACCCAATTCTGTCATCTTTCCTTTTCCTCATAACTATATTACCTATTCTGTTGTTCCTATCCATCCAATACCTATTTCCACTCTCTTCGCTTCCACATATAGAGCTCTCTATCATTCTCTTAATCTCGATTCTACCTCTAGACCTTAAATACTCGGGCATACCTAGTTCCAGCCTTATCTATTTATACATATCACTATATCTACTTTTCTGTAATATTTATGCTGTCTGTTGCTTTTCCATACCTATCATTCTCTCCTCTACTTCATTTATTATGACTCTTCCATTCTTTATCATATCAAGACAATCATATCTTTTCATATGCTTTTTTTTTGTCATAAACCTATCATTCCTACACATATCATTTCTCGCCTCATTCTAGTCTGTCAAGTAGACACTTTTCAGCGATCAGTCAGCCTCCGCGATGAACACATTGCTCTCATATTGTTCAATTTATTGAACCCAGTTAGCTATTATCACTCGCTGTAGACCTTTCAACACTTATCATGAGATATCCTACTTGCACTCGTTCCAACTCCTCTCTTTCACATACTGCCCACGCTTCATATCCATTCACATACATCCATAACACATGCATCAATAACATTGGCCCTATTTTCACTGATTCTCTAAACATTCCATCCCATACAAACCTCATGAAACAAAGTGCCTTTGTTTTGTAAATAATTAAATCAATAAATAATAATAACACGGTTCTGTAATAGCTAAACCGTAAACATATGAGTAAGATATACATAATTAAGAGAAAGGGAAAATATAGAAACGACGTAAAAGATATTATTATACGTCATCACTAGTCTGTACTAGTTTTATGCGAGGAAGGTTACGCTGTTGGCCGTGGTCGCTGATCGTCGACTATCTGCATGCGTTGCTGCCTGTGTGTGTGGCGACTGCGTGGCGTAAATGTACGCTGTATGTTGAGAGAATGAGTGAAGCGCGGCCGGTCTGAGAAATTATGTATGATGGCTTTCACACAGAGATTGACTAGATGGGTGAATATTGGGGTATAAACCGATTTATTGTCGAATAATCAAAACAAAATTTTGAAAATAGTACTGCAGCCAACAGGAGAGACCGGTGAAGCTGAGCAGCGACTCGGGTTAAAACGTAAGTTTGGTAAGAGAGTTTGTGTAGCATATATTGTTTAGTATATTGCATGTTTTAGTTTTGAATAGCTTAACTTGTTTCAACTACCTGTTTCCTTTGCACAAGTAATGTTGCCGGCCTCCGAGGCGTTACATCGTGATTCCCTCACATACCTCCTGATTAGAGTGTATAGTTTTGGCTTATGCTAGCGTTGTGCACAAGCCATTATTGGCAGGTTTCGAGGCGTAATATAAGTGTTCAGCTTTGGTGTATGCTAGAACTATTCACTTTTCAACACCAACGTATTAAGGGGTGTTGATAAAGTTCTTTGTCATCTAACTAGAGTGTATCGTTGTGGTTTATATCAGTATTGTACACGGGCAAAGTCCGGAGCGTTGTTTAGGTCCTCAGCTTTGGTGTACGCTAAAACTATTCACCCGGCAAGTCCAACGTATTTCGGGATGTTCCTTAATATTTCTGGGTGCGGAAGTTCCTTACTTCCCTTCACTAGAGTGTGCGGTTTAGCATAAGTCAGTGGTGTACATTGTAACGTCAACGCACTTCGGGGCGCTGCAGCTATGTTTAGTTCTGGCCTATGCCAATACTAACCACTGAGAATCAGTAACATAAACGTGTTCTGGGATATTACGCAGAATTAGTAATATCCAAAACTCATAACGTACCCACCTGCTACACCAAAATATTCGAATTACCCATCCCGCGTTTGTGAATTGATTATTAATTGCTGGTACACGCTTTCCTTATTTTCGTTATTTTTATGATTGTTATTATTACAATGCTTATATGCTATCTGCCGTTTTTGTTATTGTTGTGATTAATTATTGATGTGTTGGCATTTATACCGCCGCTTGATTAACATGCTTTGTTCATTATTATTGCGTCATTGCTTTGATTTGATATTTGTAATTTGACATTTATTCATTTGTTTATTATTGTCAATTTTCTTATATTGTGCATTAACATCTTTCTATCTTTGTTTTGTCTAATACCTAATAGACGTTTTATTAAAACTTTAATGGTGTTTCACTCATTAGTTTATAAATTTATTGCTGATACCCGCAAGATGTAGGATACCTGCTTTACTTGCCAACTGCAGCTACCCAAGCCCTCAGGAAGTATCTGAGGACCGGAAGAACAATAACATATGTTCAGAAGTGCGGTCTCACTTTCAACTGACCTGGCGCCCGTGGACCTATTCCGAAGGCCATTTCGGTCTGTAACTATTTGCTCCATTTGTTACAGTCGCTAGGCTCCCCATTAGCAGCGTTTCGTGTTGGAGTTGGGTTAGCGTTTAAATAGATTACGGGAGGTCATCACATAGATTTGGCGACCGCGCATGGACATTGATGTCACGGTGTCAATTTAGTGTTGTCACAGTACGAGGACACTACGACGCCGTTAGAATCATTCTTCCGATATCCACCTAAGATTACTATGCTATCATTATAAAATGTACTTTGCATCTTTCATTTTGCGGCACCATGTATCCAAGATATGTGTAATTTTACCCTTTCAATTTGATCTCCATTTATTTCACAGCTATCTTTTTTACTATCACGTCGTACATTCTTAAACATCATCAATTTTGCTTTTCAATATACATTTCAAATCCTCTTCTATCCATGCACCTCTTCAGTCATTCTTCAGATATTCGATCTTTTCCACATCATACTTTATTTAACCCACTCTCGTTCAAACATCTTCATATTTCCGTAGGTCTTGTCCCTTTTTTTTTTCTTTGCTTCACTTTTTCCACACTCAAATTTTCTGAATTGTCCTCCTCCTTCATTCTACTCAAATATCCCCCATTTTTCATTATGTTCTTGGCCTCAATCCTTTTATCATTCACACCTCTCTTTCATTTTTGAGAGAGAGAGAGAGAGAGAGAGAGAGAGGGAGAGAGAGAGAGAGAGAGAGAGATCCACAACTCTATAGTAATTTTCGGATTATCAAAATATTCTTAATTACACAGATGAGAGTAGCTATTGGGAGTATCTCTATCTAGCAAATTTGTTACAAGTGGCCATGTAATCTATGCAGTTAAAGTCAATGCAGTTTATGAAACTTGTGGTTATATTGACCTAGAATATCACCGATAACGTAGAAAAGCTGAAATCGACACTGAATTTTCCAAATCGCTTGAAGAAAAATGATTTAATAATAATAACCTTTATTGGCAAAAAACAAATTGAATTATAAAACAATAAGAGGTACTTGAGGCAGTGCGCGGAGTACGGTAATTAATTGCAATTGGAGCCTTACATAATTAACTGAAAGTGTTCCAGTTTGTTGAGGAACTGTTCCGTGAGAGGTTGCTGGAGACAGCCGACTCGGTTAGAAGAATTGTAATATTCAGACAGTATTTTTGCAGAGATTATTGATCTGTAATTTTGGTACAATATCGATTTTTCGTTGGCGACGCACGTCAATTGTTGTCGCTTCTATGGGCCAACGTTTAAATTTCTCGATTGGTCGATGATTGTGTAGGAACTATTGGACCAATTAGATTTTGTTGGTTGCAATTGGTAAGCTAGTAGAAAGGATTTTATTCTGTCTGCTAGGATTTCTAGAAGAAACTCGAGCCAATTACCAAGGATTCCTCCGGATCCCGCCCTAGCCGCGGCATACTAACTTCAGAGAGGGTAACTGTTGTCGCCTTCGCCCTTTTCTCTTCCATCGTTCCATTGTTTTTCAAATACTTCCACACTTCATATTCATTATTCAAGCCCCGAACCACCTGTTCTTCCTCCTTCTTTTTCCTCTCAGCCAAACACTTATCCTCCTCTAGGAACTTCCTTCTTGCAATTTCAAATTCTTCCGATGTCACTTGTCCTTTCCTTATCTTCCCCAATACCTCCTTCACTTTCTTTTTTTATCCAAATCTCACATTCTCTCACTCTCACTCCGCTCCTTGTATCCAATTCTCTTCTCACTAAGATTCTTTTTCCAACTTTACTGCATCTTCCACTTTTCTTATCTCATTCCAATTCACCTCATTTAGTCTCAATCTTATCTCATTACTCTTTGCCTCACTCCATACATACGATATCTCGCCTTGCGCTATAATAGATTTCTATCCATACACTCCCCTGCATTCACCCCTTTGACACTCGCATCATCCATTCACTCTCTAATGGAAGGTGATCGGATTATATCCATTCTCAAATTTTTTTATATTCCAGCCACTCGCACCCTATCTCATCCATCACCAAACAATCCAAGACAGAACCTCCTCCATGACCTCTGAATGTCACCTAACTTTCCCAATCCCCGTCTACACACTCATCAATTAATCCAGTTTTTCTACCCATTCAATAAATTTCTTATCTTCCAAATTACATACATTATCTTCAGATTTTCTATGCAGATTTTCTATGAATTACTGTGGCACCCCACACTTCTCACTCATCATATCCTGTACCTTTTCTACAAATCTACTCCATTCTTTATACACATACACGTTCACGATTAACATCGTTTTGTTCTTTACTCCAATCAATCCTCCATAAACCCCGTCCTATACGCATTCATCTAATTTCCATTCACTAATTCCTCGTCAAACTCCTGTCAGAATTCCTCCGCTGGTCCTCCCTTTTTTACATTTTATTTTAGCCCCCTGCATTTTACAAACAAAACCTGCTGGTAACTTTCTCTCTATCTCCTACCATTCTTCCTCTTCAACACAATTCATTATTAGCCACACTACATCGAATGATCTCAAATATTTCTTTACCTCACAATCTCCCAGCTGACTCTTCAAGCCAGCCACATTCGAGAACATTATCCAACAGTTACCCTCTGTCCAATCAGCTACCCATTCTCTTCATTCTCTCCGTATCTCCTCTAATTTTCTTTCACTCATCCCCATATTTCTTTCCATATCTTTATCATTCTCTATATCTCTGCCTCGTCGCTTCCCCACTCTCTTCCTCATTCCTTCATCCATTCGAGTCTCATTATTCCTTTTCTCTGAACTGTCTTCCTGTCACCTATTCTATGTTCTACTCCCCCTAACCATTCCTCCCTTCCCGTTTTATCCTTAATTTTTTTCTCCTTTCTGTCCCGCCTCTAAATTTCTACTCCTTCCAACCGTTCCCCTTTTCATCTTCTTATTCTTCCTTCTTTTCCATGGCTTTACCTTCCCCAATTACAATTTCGCTTAGTCTATGTCCCTCTTCTTTTTCCCCATTCTCTCCTTCAATCCCTTCTAACCTTCTATCATTATATTTTGTTGATCTCCACTGTCCTTGCAAATCCATCCTAGTTTATCTGTTTGCTTTCACCCCCTCCTGCCGCTACACCTTTCTCACTTTCTCTTTTATTTCTCCATTCTCCTCACTCCAAACCCACAGTTCATTCCCTATCCATGCTTCGTTGTATCCCACGTTAATCTTTTATTGACTTTTTCGTTCCTTTCATGTTTGTTCTTTAATCATCGTTTGTACATATCTCTCCCTCTCACTTCTGTCATCATCTATTGAAATCATGGTACCTTTCAACACCTTCTTTCTCCCCACGATCTCCATTTTACTCTCCCAACTATATAGTTTTACTAATAAGTACGATTTTTTTAATAGATGTATTTAAAAAGATTAAAGTAATGTGCAAGATTATTGATTCTATCTCTAAAAATTGTATAGAAACCAACTCTTTTCATATCCGAATCGGTATATAGTTTCAAAAGAATTTCCAATTAGGCCGTCGTTTTTTTTTTCTTTCTTTATCGGCTTCTTCTTTTTCTTCTTATAATAGCTAAGTACATTTAAAATAAAATACACCATTATTATTATTACTTAAATATAAGTTACAACCCCCATTTTTTTCTATACTTTTGATGATGAATGGGAAAGGGTAGCTACCAGTTCGCTTCTTTTATATACACAAACAGAGCCGAAAAGGAATCCCTGACAGTATTATTAGTATTGTTGAATAAACTGATTTAGAAATTAAATGGAAGGAAAATATGATATTTTGTACTAACACGATCCTAATGTCGGTAAACACTTTGAAAATTGAGAAGTTCTAATATTTTATTTTTGATTGTTAGTCATAGAATATATGTACGATGGTTTGAAAAAAATATTAAAGACTTAATATACATTGGGGGCAAGAATTATCGAAAACTTCGTTTAGAGTAATGAATACAACAATTTTCCTTGTCTAAAGCTACGATTTCCTAGTATAACGGTGCTGCAATAGAGGGGCCGAGTATTTATGGTCATCATTGCGGTGATCACAGAGATAAAGTTAGAATACTTTCATTCATGTGTCTGGTCTTGCGTGAGACGCGAAATCTTGCAAATCCTACAAAAATGGATGATTTTGATTTGACAATATTTGGAAAACGTAGAGCCGTCTTCATCTGAAGAAGATGTGAAAAGTTTGGAAAAGTCTGAAGTGATTGGAAATCTTAAATGTGAAGGCGTTTACGAAATTTTAATATGCCAATGATAATAAAATAGAAACACCGCCAGGCAATTCACTCAGCATCCGGCGCTACTCTACGTCCAGGATAGGCAGTGTGAAATATGATTTGACGCAGCATGTGGACAACTGGGCTTCCCAATCGAAATATACGACCAGGAAACACCGATCCAGCCGGGACACGTCGAACGTGCGCGGACTCAATTATCAAGTAAATTTCAAATTATCCACGAAGAACTAAGCCCCGGCAAGATTGATCTGTCGAGTATTACAGAAAGCCATTGGCAGAACAGGTCATTTCAAGTCCTCGGATCACACAAAGTATTATTTCGGTGGAGAATATAGGAAGAGGCATGGTGCCGGTATAATGGTATCAAACAGAGTCTACAACATTGTGCTGGGCTATGAACTAATTAACGAACGAACAATCTCTTTGAAACTTAAAACGAAGCCGGCTGTCCTAAACATCTTCGCACTATATACGAAGAGATCAAGGAATTTTATCGAACGGTCGAAATGGCAATAAATAAAATACCGAGGAAAGATATTTGTTTATTAATGGGTGATTTCAATGCGAAAATCGGCTGTACTAACAACGATGATCATATTCGCCAAGTAGTGGGATGTTTGGGACATGAGACCGGAAGACGAATATAAAGTCTGTCCGAGCTTAGAGATGAGCAGGTTACAGTTTTTAACAGTAACGTCTTTTAACAATAGAATATTAGCTCGAAAAACTTCAAACCAAAAATACCGAAACTATATGACATGTTGCGAAAGTCACAACTTTAGAAGAAGCACCTCAGTAAGACCAAAATACTGTTAGACAGCCCTGGTTATCGGGGCAAACAATAAAACTCATTTCGGAACGAAGGAATGAATCAAATCGCGGGGTTCTGACAACAGTATAGTTCTGAAACTGTACCAATCGTTAAATCAGGAGATCCGAGCTGCTACGCACGAAGACAAAAATAAATATCTGATGAATGTTTGTACAGAATTTCTCAGACACCAATAACTCCAAAGACCTGTTGAAGAACATACGTTCTATCACTCAGGAGTTCAAGTCCAATCATTGGGCAAAAAAATATCAACATGACTGTTTGAATACAGAACTAGACCAAAGTGAGTCGGTGTGGAAAGATTACTTTGGTAATATGTATGCTGGCCCGAATGATATTTGTGGAGACCTGGAAAATGATGAGACGGAACCGGATATACTTTTAGATGAGATGCAAATCGCAATTGATAAAGTCAAAGAAGGTAGAGCAATAGGAATCGACAGAATATCAGTTCAGGTTTTGCAGGCTTTTGCCGAAGGGCGCAAAAAATATGGCACACATTGTGTCACAAGATTTGAAAAACAGGCTTCTGGCCAGAAGACTGTTCATTTTCAGTATATATAGATTCCTCTACATAAGGAAGGGTAAAAAACACTCTAGCAAGATTATGTTGTACATTCTTCAAGCAATACTACAAATTTTCCTTCTACATCAAATAGCTCCAGAAGAAGCCAGATTTGTGAAAGGACTGGGCACTCGAGAACAAATTTTAAATGCCAGGCACCTTATAGACAAGGCCGGAGAATACTCGCTACCGACGTATCTGTGCTTTTTAGATTACTAGAAAGCATTAGCCAACTTTAGCTGTATGTGCGACTTTAGCTCAACTTATCACTCTCGTCAAAGGTCTGTATGAGAATTTGAAGGCGGTCGTTATATTCAATAACACATTATCCGAAAAATGTTCCATTTGGAAAGGCCTTCGTCAAGGCTGCGCACTTTCACTTCTGCTCTACAATATCTTTAGCAAAATAGTGATGCGGTAGCATTTTAGAGAACTGGAACGGAGGAGTGCAGATTGCTGGAAAGCGCTTTCCAAAACTGCTATATTTGAAGAGAACCTATAAAAATAGGGAACTTGGGAGTCGTCGTAAAATTTGTGTATGTGGGCTCCGTGCTCCATAAGTCCAGCTCTGGCAAATCGGAAATAAAATTGCGAATTGAAATTGCCCGCTCGGCCATGATAAAACTAAAAATTTGTAAAGATCCAAATATTTTTAAGAAATCGAAGATAAGCCTCATCAACGTTCTAGTTGTTCCCATTATTTTCGCTCACTTCAGAGACCTGGGTAATCTATTCCAACAACAGGAGAAGCATAGATATGTTTGAAATAACGGTGTGGAGATTGACGGTCTCCAACTTAACTGAGGTCATGCCGGTACAAAGATTGTCATCGATGACACATGGATGAATTTTGAATTTTTTTGGACACATACATCTCTTGACATGATAGTTTAGAAAAACTTGTTCTTCGGGGAAAACCGAAAAGGAAAAGGAAACGGGGCCGATCCTCAACTAGATGGACCGATATTATTTCAAAACTAACAGATACACGTTTCATGAAAGCACTGCGCGTAACGAACTATCGATAGACCTGGAAATCAAATGTAAAACGAAAAATACGGAGATTAGAAAATTGCTCTTTTCAACATCAACCGTAGTCACCACAGACGTTGGATGAAGAAGAAGATTACTAATTACGAGGGCTGCTGTTAAAATTTAGGGATAGAAGAAGACAAAAACATCTAGAAATAAAGTAATATTTTATTGCTTTTGAAAATAGTCCCCTTTACATTCTATACATTTTTCATGCGAATAAACTAATCATCAAAGCATTTTTTCCACTCAGAAGATGGTACACTTAAAATCTCATTTTGAAACGATTCTACTGCATCTTCGGGAGATGAAAATCGTTTGCCAAGTAGTCGATTTTATATTTTTGGAAGAGAAAAGAAGTCGTTAGGACTTAAGTCAGGACTCTATGGAGGATGAGACAACAAATATACCTTTTGGCTGCTCAAATAGTTTACTGTTGGTTGCGCAGTATGGGAACTGGCATTGTCATGGTGCAGAATGATGCGTTGCGTCCAATTTGTTTTTCGCAATTCAGTGATAACTTGTGGTAAACCAATGGACGTATACATTCTGCATTAACAATTCTACGATCTTCAAGTGGAATAGTAGCGACATGCCCAGTTTTTGAGACAAAACAAGCTACCATTTTCTTAGTAACACTGCGATGGCGAGTGACTTTTGTGGGTTTGATTCCATCTTCAAACACCCAAACAGTTGACTGTCGTTTCGGTTCTGGTTCCGAAGCATAGATCCAACTTTCGTCACCACTAGTAATGTCCTAGATCAAATTTGATCTCACTGACTCGAATCGTTTAAGCATTTTTTACATCAGTTCAAATGGGCAGCTTTCTGAGCTTCATATAAATTTTGGGGCATCCAACGGGAACATATTTTTTTAACACCAAAGTGATGATGTAAAATTTCATTAATTTGTTTCAAACCCAAACCTAAGAGTGACTCAATTTCTCTATATGCCACATGACGATCTGGCATTTTCATATTTCATACAGCATCAATGTGTTCAGCAGTTTTCGACGTCATTGGTCGACCTTCACGAAATTAACTGCAGCCAAATTTAAACTCTTGGTACCATCGAAAGATTGTTGTCCTTGAAGGTGTCCCTTCGCCAAAGGCAATTTTCAAATCTTCGATGCGCTCCTTTTCACTTTTTTTAAACGAAAATAAATTAAAATCATTGCTCGAAAATGTTTTCTATTTAAATCCATTTTTATTGAATTCTAAATGATTTTGAAAATTTGCAGTAACGAAACGGTTATTATATTTACAATCTGTGACATTGTTTGACAACTGACAGATCAAACTTCATGGCGCTTTATAGGTTAATAATCGCTTAAGTACAGTGTTGCCCCAAAACATCCCAAAATTTTAACAGCATCCCAGATTAAGAGGAATCCATCATCCACCATATTGGAATTGAAAATCGGATTTATATTTTGCGAAAATATGTATTCGCCCCACATTTATTATATACTTTACACGCAAATGTATATACACGTATGAATATATGTGTAGAATCTAACTCGATAACGCAAATGTTTATGCTTTTTATCAAATAATATACAGTATCGCACTAAGCACAACACATAACCGTAAAGTACTTAGATACATTTATAAATTATAAAACATTTTTTTTAAATAATTTAAAATATATATTGTATATAGTGTAAAATAACGTAATATAGAATAATATTACAAACTATAAAAGGATTGGATTATGTCAAGTGGATCGAAATGGAAGATAATATTTGTTGCTGATTCTAACCATTTATTCTTACTGTTGGTGACTGACATAAAATAATAATATGATCACAGA
>WYDF02268490.1:8299-18340 GCA_009867245.2 Adranes taylori
TTTGGTGATGAAGCGCAATCCAAGACTACGATATAGCACTGGTTTCAAGAGTTTAAATTCGGTCGTCCTTCGCTTCAGGATGAATCAAGGGAAGGTCGTTCTGCAATAATGAACAAGGGACCGTCTATTTCATATTTCTGGAGCGTGGTTTAAAGGTTTGGAAAAGCAGTGATGGTACGGTTAGAAGAAGAATTTGTAAATTTTTGCGTACAAGGCGAGCCGGGAAGATAAATGCCGAGCCGGACTATGACTATGAGATTTTGTGATAGGGATGTGGACACCGGACTCGTATCTGACCTGCGGGAAACATAGGTCTGGAAAGGAATTGAAAAGAAATAGGAGATGAATTTTGTCTTTTGGCGTGTATATGGTAGCATAGTGGTTTTTTGTTTGGTAAGTGAACGGTGTTATTGTTTTCATTCTTTCTTGGATATGACTGATGAGTAAGCACACCGTTAATAATGCGCTAAACAGCTCATATGAATTTTTAGAAATTTATTGAAATATTTATTATTACCATAAATATTTTCAAATATACAAATGCATTAGAAAATGTAGTGCATCCACTCTCTACATAATATGTAGGCGTCAATAGATTATATTGACTGCACGTGTGCGATTGTGTATAAAATATATTGTAACGAGAAAAATGTAAGATGTATTCAATTCTTTGGATTCTATTGTAGAGATTTTAAATTATCAAAGAGAATAATATCTAAATGATAGGAAATCATTAAAATCAATAAGTTCCATAAAACAAAGTAGCAGTATATCGTTATAAGTACATTAATTATACAAAGTTAAATTAATTAATTTCGAAATAAAATATAAAGCTTCCTTCTATCAGAAAAAATAGACACACATGTAATGAGACAGACGCAGGTGTTACTTTGTGGATGACGGGTAAACTAGCCGCGACGCAGGAAACTAGGGGGCAAGGAGTAGAGGGAATAGTCTTTTTTCGCGAATGAGAACGATCCCTGACGTAACCACCCGAACATTGAGGATAGGCATTTTCCGTTCCGAACTTAGTGAGAGATAGTATAAAAGAAGTAATGAGTCTCTAATAAGTAAAAGCGAGATACATTCAAGTTCATAAGAATTTGATACGAAATGTTACATGATTAACCGATCTGACATAATATAAGCGAAAACTCTTTGTGAAAGAGTATCAGTGTTTGACAGATTTTAGCCAGTTCTTAACCAGATTTGTAACAGATTTTTGCTAATTTTTAAAACTCGATTTTGTTGGTAAAGTATTCGTGTTTATAATCTTCTCGCTTTATTGTGCCTAATCCTTTTGATTTTATTCTAAATAAATTATTTTATTCAATGTAACTGATTTTAATTTAATAACAAGCTAACAATCAATTTAATTATTTTAAGATTTTGTTTAGTAATTTTTATATTTACTTACAAGTTGAGACTCACCTTTATTAATTATTCACTTATTGTTTTATTTATTTTATGATCGGAAGAGAATTATATTTTGTTCGTATTAATATTTATACAGGGAGGATAAATTTTAATCAGTACTTGTTTTATTATTTAGCAAAGTCTTTTAATCCGCAATGACTCTTGTTGCATGTAAAATAAATTATTTTGTTATTAATAGAGTATTTTAAAACCAAGAGTGTATAATATTTTATTAATTCGTGCTTTATTAAGATTGAATCTTGGTTTGAACCAACTAAGGCTCCATAAATATCATTCTTTCATTGCCAATTTTATTACTGTATGAATTTATTAAAAACCTCATAAATTGTTTATTAATTTAAACTAGGCTCCTAAATATTAGAAATCATTGCGCTACAATTCCCGGTTAGGTTGAGTATGTTTTAACAAGAACTCATTTACCTCGTTGAAGCTAATTCAATCCCATGCCACAATTGGGAATGTGACAATATACACCGAAAGTTTCATTCTGAAGGCGACAGTAATTTCTATATTCATTTTAATACACCTAAATTGTTCAAAATCATGTTATGAATTTTCCGTCCAACAAACTCGAAGCTATTATGAAATTTTCAAACAAACAACTTATCCATTCCGAAATGGTTTACAAACTTAATGCTACCTAAGTGGACTTATAGTTGTTATCTTGTAATTGCACGTGCTTTATAGGTAAGTAGAGAGTTTTCAATATTAGCTCATTATTGAGAAGCATCAAAATAGAAAATGGAAAATGCTTAAATCTTAATGAATATATTCTAGACGCAGTTACTTCTTACATAGAAAGACTATAGTATTTTTGAAATATTGGGGACTTAAAAATTTGAAATAAACAAGTTATGATAAAAAAATAGTAGCTACACAACTGTCAAGGCATAACTCTTCCTTATGCTAGCCATTTTTATAATACCTATGTACTTCATAGGTAAACCATAAATTATGATGTAAAATGTAATATTGTGACGCTGAGTTTTGTCAACATTTTAATATAGTTCTACTACATATATTTTTTGTACAATTATCGTTTAAGAGTCATCTAAGTTATTTAATATTGCTAGATTGTTTGATATGTTTAATGGTTTAAGCATTTTTGTGCTAGCTACAGTAACACTTAAGTGTCATTTAAACTTTTATTCATGAAATAAAATATAATGTGTAAACATTCAAAACATGATACTCGCAGATTGAGTTAGAATTTCACCATGAGAATCAAAGAGTAGTATTATCTCTTCCGTCGGAAAAAAACAAGGACGCTGATACAATAGCAGAGGGGATCGTCCTTGATTGATGATGGGCAATAGCACAATGTATTGTGTGCCGCTGTTATCCAGGAGAATAGATCTAATTTGTAGTAAATCAACAGTTAGTGAAAGCGTACCGGATCGGATCGGATATGAGTCCATTATGGCCTAAAGTAATTGCTAGTGCAGCGTTAATAGGTGATTAGGTGAGAATATATTGGAAAATAGTAATTTACTAGAAATAGAAGAATGTAGTGTTTAGGAGAAAGATTAGTATGTGACAAGTGACAAGTTCCGTAATCCTTCGTAATAAATAAATTAAATCGCTTAAATAGATGAGTTTTGAGAATCCTAGTCTTAATTGAACTATTAATAAACCTAAACGTATTAATTATTTGTATATAATGAAAGATACGAAGGCGCTTGAGTCTCATGCACCAGAGATCTATTGTCTCTTGCTTAGTGACACACGTTACCTAAATAAGTTTAATATATATTACTTTTTCTGTATATGATGTGAATGACTGTTCATGTACGCTAACTGTGTATATATAGATATACGAGCGGCGTGTGTGCTCTCTAATCGCTCCACTGGTATCTCTGTAAGAGACCGCATAGAGAACAAAATTATTTGTCTGGTTGTTTATCGTCATTGCTGAGATGACTGTTTCTACTATTTCGTATGAGTGCCCCCGAAAGGAAACTTAAGAAATATTGATTGATATATACGTATTGTACACCATCGAGTGGTTGAGCGTAAACTAATGTTACTGCACTCAAATAAGGGGAGACCGTATCAGGTAGTAAGAGTCGTGTGGTTGGCTACACACTGGCCCATATACGGAGCACAAGTTGGGTGATGGTTCAGATTTATACGTGGCGAGCTTTTGAATGTCGTTATTTAGTTCCTAATTGTGAGAACTCGAAACAAGACGATCAGCAGAGTGGCCAGCCAAGTCAGCACAATGCCGAGACAACACGCAAAGCGACAGTCGCCGAGATAATAACATATTCGTTAAGCGATTTTATGTACCATATTTAGCACTATTTAGTTTATCACAAGTATTTTGAATCGTTTTGTTTCTCTTCCTACTCATCCATCAACTTATTTCCTATACAACTGGAGTGTATACTTCTAACCTGTGCGCCTATAGGTTAGTTGTAGTCGCTTCGCAACAGTAACACTGGCTCGCCTCGCGTCATAGGATATCTATCTCTTGGGATATCTATCTTTCCGTTATTCATATCGTGTGTATAGATTTACCCCCGCGTTCCCATTTTATTATTGACTATTTGTACATTCTATCCACATTACTACTGTTTTATTATTTTATCACCACACATTAGAATTGATTTGTATGCACCCCTTTTATTTTGTTTTGCAATGATTGTTAAGATACATTTGTACTGTTTTGTTTGCACCGTTTAGATATTGATTTAATTTAACATTTGATTATTGGCATTTGATTGTGCATTAATATTTCTTACTTTGTTTAAATTGTCCTGAAGACCAATAGACGTTATTTTGTTAAATCGTTAAATGCTATTTTATTTTATTATTGAAGCATTTTGATACACTATCTACTCCCATTTTTAGATTCACTTCAGTAAGGGAAGTAGGAACATTCTGCTTACACCGAGTTTTCCAAGGCATTTGATTAAATCAGCCAAAATATTTCAATTCAAAAATCGACGTGTTTAGGAATAGGAATTAATATATTGCCATGTACGAAAAAATAATGTACAGATTGAATACGAAGAATATTTTTATGCTATCCACTTTGTTGTAACTCGCCACTAGATGCAGCTGCAGTACAACTTCTACACCATTCAACCGATCGCCATGAAAATTTATATACATAGGTTCTTGAATAGAAACATTATTTTTATGCTATTAACTTTGTTCTAACACGCTGCGGGAGACAGCGGGATTGCCTGCAATTAGACCATGCCGCTGGGTGCGGCTTTGAAACCATACCACTGAAACAATACCGCTGGCCGTGGCAAAGCAGCGGAAATTAGACCATGACCGCGGTCGCAGGCTACGGTAGTGCGGACAGCAGAACTGTTCGCGCCGTACGCAAATATGGGGCCAGGTGGGGAGCAAAACAACGTTTGCCGGGTCCGCTACTATGATATAAAAATAAAAACAAAATACGTGAGAGTGAAGTAGCAAAGATGAAAATTAAAAATTTAAAACAGACTTCAATTGAACAATTTTTTCACAAAACGTAATGTTTCTTTTTGTTGTACAGAATTGCACATTTTTAGCATATTGGTTTAATTAGAATATCGCACTCATTAATAAAGTCGCAATTGTCTTCAAACCAAAAAACAAATGGGAGCTGTAAATATAAAATTAAGAATTTACTTTTACTATAGACATCTTTGTCTTATTAATAAAAAAACAATATCCTTGCTCTCTTTTTGTGCAAGTACATATAAGTAAATACTCGATTTTATTCACATGACACATTGTAGATAATTTATTTTTATTGTTCCCCTCAAAAGCGGTCAGCCCCTATTGTCAACGGCCAATTTGTCATCAAATTTTAAGTGGCCGTTATTGAGAAGTTTTACCGTATTAAAGTATGAAACACATAAATAAGCTTATTACTTTAGGAGCAATTAATTTCGGTACACACAAAATCAATTCGAATTTGAGATCTATTTTACCGCAGACCACCTAAGTTTTAACTTTCAAATCATACAATTAAGTCACTATGAAGTGCTAGTATTCCAAATACATTTATGATCGATCTATAATTGGTCTCATTAGTAATGCAAATCTAGTCTAATTAGTTAGTAAAAAATCGATGGCACGTACACATTCGAATTTTATTCGAAATTCATTTTCAAGTAGAATTTTAGTACAATTTAACATTAATTACCTAAATAGTAGAAATACTTTCACAATATTGTCGCGTTTAAATTAGGGGGACAGTAGAAGAGATGGTTTATATTTTTAGACAAAATCAAGGATAATACTTTTAAACCCTTCCTTTTAATTAAGCGGAATTAAAGCGTAAATAAGCAATTTTATCGTGGCTAGAAATATTTACATGTTTTAAATAGAATTATTATAACACAAATAATAATAATAACAAATAAAGTATGTATGTAGTATATACTGTCTCGCAGTAAGATGAATTATTTTATAGATAGGGGCTGATTTCGTAAATTGCGAACAATAAAGAAATTGTAAGAGTTAGTACTTCAAAGATTGAGGCAAGGTGGACACGTGTTTCTAGCATAGGTTTATAGCTGTTATCAAAACCTTCTCTTTTTCCAAATATAGGCGCAAGACATCACTGCATCGGGTTACGAATCCGACACTTAATCAGTATGCTACAAGCCTCTGAAAATCTAATTCTGACAATTCACCTCTTAAACGTAATATGTATGAATGAAATGGAATGAATTTGTTACAAGAAGTGACTTTTAAATGTACGAGAATTTATTTCTATTCCCTTTAAAATAAATTAAGAGACTTGATGACATCTAAATCTGATTCATCTTGTCCCGCGATTAATTGATTTAATATTAATAAACAAAATAATACACAGAGAGCTTGTTTTAGAAACTTTTACATTTCCAGAGCCATAGCCATAGTTTTAGCCATAATGTAAGCAGCTTCTTAAAAATCTGGTTGAGTTTAAAACTTAAGGGCAGAATATTGGTCGATTTTTGGGGTCTAGGTTTTGCAAACATTAGAGAAAACGACTATTTAACGAAGTTTAATTACCTGTTATTACAGTTTAATTTCTTATAAATATGCGCAGATTTGTTGTACATTGTTTCTATTCATTTTGTTGCTTGTAAGACGTATTGTTTAGATCAGTATAGTCTTAGGCAAACAATAACTACCTTTGGAATATAGAATTCACCTTGTAGAGATTATTTCTAGCTAAAAATGCTTGTTCACATTGGTTACGATAAATAATATGGAATTTTCTTACCTGTGGATGAGATATTGTATTGTAGTCTGTCTGTTACTAATAGGAAACCCATTTGTGATTTAATGACACTCAATTGGTGTCATTTTAATAATTTCTATTGGGTATTTCAGTAAAAAAATCTGAATTAAAAAAACTTATGAGGTTGTCTTCGTGGCAGTTGGCGGAGTACTGGAATTATTTGCATTTGGAGCTTCAAATAACGGATTGGATTTCAGTAACTGTTCCTAATTGTTGTGGAACTGTTCCGTGAGAGGTCGCTGGATACATAAGACTTGGATAATAGAATTGTAGTGCTCTGACTGTATTATTGTAGAGACTAGTGATCTGTAATTTCGGAACCATATCGATTTTCCGTTAGCGCAGTAGAATCAGGAGTTGTTGCTTCTATTAGCCAACGTTTAAATTTCGAGTTTTCTAGTTGGTCGATGAATACGTAGGAATCGTTGTTCCAATGAGATTTTCTTGGTTGCAATTGGTAGGCGAGTGGAAGGGATCCATCCTGCTCTGCTAAGTTTTGCGAGGCCGAATTCGCCATTCTCCTCAAATATTTAGCGCCACAGAGCTGCCAATTGTTTGGCTCCTGCTACTTAATTTTAAAGTATTGTAACGTCGCTGTGAACTAAATACCTGCTTAAATGGGTTTGGGATTGTGGGGTTCTTTAATTAAGCTGCTAGGTACCGGTGTGGTGAAGCCCAGTTTGGGGAAGACTGGTAATTGTTTAATTTTAACCCATTTCTGAATTTATCACACCCAATTGGTGTCTTTTTAATAATTTTCATTGGGTATTTCACAAAAATTTTATGAATTAAATAAATTAATGAGATTATGTATAAATGCATATGACAAATACATAAATTGATCAATAATTAAAGAGCAGCGTATTGCTATATAATTTTCAAAACCACCATAGTGTAAGTTTCATGCTACAGAGGGCGCCAAATTTATCCTAGGTGTCACTATTTCCTATAACCATTTATCTTGAGGGTAATTAAGGGTGTTATTTGACAATTGGGATTGTCGAAGTCATCTTCAGGATATTAATAAGATACTCGTGGCAGTGGTCGCAGTAGGGAAATTTATTGCATTTGGAGCTTGAAATAACGGACTGAAATTGAGTAACTGTTACTAATTGGTGAGGAACTGTTCCGTGAAAGGTCACTGGATACAGAAGACTTGGGTAATAGAATTGTATGTAGTGCTCTGACTGTATTTTTGTAGAGACTAGTGATCTGTCATTTTGGTACAATATCGATTTTCCGTTAGCACGGTACGTCAGGAGTTGTTGCTTCTATTAGCCAAAGTTTAAATTTCGAATTTTCTACTTGATCGATGAATACGTAGAAACCGTTGATCCAATGAGATTTTGTTGGTTGCAATTGGTAGCCGAGTGGAAGGGATCCATCCTGCTCTGCTAAGATTTGCGAGGCCGAATGTCGCCATTCTCCTCCAATATTTTGGATTGTCGGGTTTCCCAATTAAGCCGCTAGGCATCAGTGTGGTGAAGCCCAATTAAGTTAAGACTGTTAATTGTTGAATTTCAAAATAGCGCTAGAGCAAGCGTGTTTGTGATTTAGAGGCGACCACCCTAGGACTTAGACCAAGGGCGGTGGTTTCGGAGACTTCTAGTAATTGGTAGTTTGTTTCCACGTTGGAATTTTCACCACGAGAAGGTAACCTCAGTAGGCGTTCTTTGGAGGGAATTGTTCGCATGGTTTTTGGTAGATAGCAGCTGTATCTGAGCGTATCAGCCGACTCAACCGATTTTGGGCGCGGTCGTATCTGAGCGTTGGATGTCGGCGATGGCGACGACTTAAACAGTTACTGGAGTCTCCCTAAATCATAGAATTGTACTCGTTTTTTAATTTCTTTCGATATTGCCCCAATTAATATTTTTATATGGAAAATAACCAGAAACTGGCATGAATTGGAAAATAAATAGTACTAAACGATTTACAGGAAAAATATAAGAAAAATAGGCATTTTGGTGCGTTGAAGAACGTTATTCAGATTTTTTTTCTAGAAAATTTTTAGTTGATTACATTTTAACTTAAATTTTTATTAAGTTAACTCAATTAATTCAATTTGAATATCTTAGATCTTGCTTTAATATTCTAGAACAGTTCTCTAGAACAGAACTCAAAAAGGATTTTAAATTTAAATCATCTTGCCTTCTTTGTTCCTTTTCACGCACATTCATTAAACTTAGTGGTATGTGATGTCGCAAATCATCAGAACATTAAAATATCATTCTTTGGAATGGTGTAATTAATTTATAATTTTTTCACTGTTGGGCCATTTTGAAAAACAACTTGAAGGATAAATTAACACCTAAACCCTTCTGTAAAACTCGTTGGGAAAGTGGAATTGAGTGCTAATACTATCTAAGCGATACTTATAATACTCTTTTTGAAATAAGAGAAAATACAGCTTTTGATGCTAAACCTAGATACGACACAGAATCTCCAGCAAAACAGGTAAACAGTTTTAATTTCGTCTGTGGATTAGTAACTTGGCACAATATTTTAATTGGAATAAATAATGTAAGTTAACTTGTACATGTTTCTACTGACATTTGAAGTGCACATTCCATTTTGGAAAGGAAAAATATATTTATAAGATATAAGATCAGATGCAGGTTTGGAAGAATTAATTTGAAAAATAGATATCAAAACAGAAGACCCTTAAAAGTTAGACGACAGTTTGGTGATGAGAGAATTATGGACCCGAAAGCCAAATTTAAAACTGAATGTTTTCTAAATTTTGGATATTACAATTAATTCTCTTAAAGAATTGTACATAAAATTACGCGAGCACATTAATACATTTTTATACGACATTCCTAAAGCAAAAGAATTGAAGTGAGACGAATTATTTTTTCATTGCAAAAATTTAAATAATATTCTGAGTAAAGCCACAGAAAATAATTTAGGAAAACCAAGTGGAGATACACGGAAAATCTAGCTAAGAGTAGATGTGTGTTTCTGACATTTGGCGGAGCCTTCGTTAGTACCCTATACTTCGCAAATTACATCACTACGCCGGCTTGTGAGCCAAGCATTTAACAACTGCGTTAGCACCTAGACTGTTTAAACAATTTGAAAGTTTTCTATATAATGTGCATATGTAGCATTGAATACATTCGTTATTATACGATATTTGATATTGAAATGAGTTTTCAAAGAAACTAACATATCAATTTTCAACAAATCAACAAATCGTACAAGCAATTTAACTCGAGCATTGTTGCGGAGTTAAATACTAACAACTGGACCCCAATACAAGTAGAAGGCAGAAAGACACGCAGACTATCAATGCAAACTGGAATAAGACAAGGCGATAGCCTAAGCCCCATCCTCTTCAACCTGATTATGGACGAACTCATAACGGA
>WYDF02268501.1:0-18339 GCA_009867245.2 Adranes taylori
TCCAAAGTGTAATGTTTTTTTAGCACTGATGATGAGCTATTTGAAGGCTCGAAACGTTTGCTGATTTGTTTTTTCAAATAAAACCTGATGTCCAACTACCGATGATTTTCATTTGATATTGTTTACAACTGGACAAGAACATTTTATTTAGTTAAAATATTATGCAATTAAATATGCAAAAAATTAAGTAGGCCTAGAATTACTTTAATGCCTCAGACACCATTAAATATGTTTTAAATAAAATATGCTAAAATATCACAATTCGACATAGATATCTGGGATGGTCAATATAAATATCCATACAGGCAAAACGGAAAAAACAAATATCAACAAACCAAACCCAAAAGGAAATACTACTGAACAACAAGATATAATTATAATTCATGTACTAAAGTTCTAAATTCAACCAAATTGAAACAAGTTGGTTACAGGTCATTATGTAGACTTTAGAGTTTTGTAACGTAAAGCCGTGATATTACTTTTATTTAACCTTTAATATTATAATAAATGCAGCATACTTGCTTAAATCAAGATGGATTACAAATGCTCGTGTTTCAAACGATCCGAAAAATGTTACCTGAAACAAAACAAATTTTAAAAGTTACTGGCATAGAGTAATTCATAATAAAATTTTGAACTATAGGATTGTTAATAAACATTTTCTTATTGAATTCTTAATTTATATTGCTATCGGCTTTGGTTCCGAAAAAGCATCATCGGGTGAAACTTCAAAGGTAAAATAAAACTATATAATAAACACAACAAATAATTATTCGTTGTGTTTATTCTAATAAACGTAAGCTACTAATTATAATTAGTAGCTTACGTTTATTAGAAATTAACCTGCCATCTAATTATATCTAACATATAAATTTTTAGTACATAATTTTGTACATTTCTTTAGTATATATTATTATATCAATATATATTTTAGTATATAATGAAACTTAATGTTCTCCTATTGAGATCCAGTCAATTAGAGCTCCAATACACTTGCAGGTTGAGCGCCAGTGTCATACGACACGGAGAGAACGAAAGTAATGTGCACGTTAATAAAATTCCCATAAAACAATTAACAACCATTACTGCAAATTCACCTTCTATCACAATTATAGCACAATAAATAGACTGCTAAAATTTATATAAAAATAACAAGTATAAAAGCAGTGTAATATAACAATTATAGATTAATAAGGTGTTACTACCTTTAAATTCCCCCCTAACATGTTACGTAAAGTTACATTTAAAATTTATAAAAATAATGGTTATTTAACAACACAACACATGACATACCAAAGAAAAACATCAGGGTTTACAAAAAAATTTCCTTTCAAACATGTTTGGTTATGATTCTTATCTTCAATCAAATAACAATAGCCGTAAGCGACAAGTTAAATTTAATGTTATTAGGAAAAGAAATGTTTAAAGATGAATTATTAATCATTAAATAAACAAAATGAACAAATTACTTTTTTGAATATCGTTGGATTGGCCGCGTAAAATCTAATGTATAAAATTGTTGTAGACATTAGATAAAATGAACAAAGGTTCAGGAACTTGTTAAAACTTATACATTCAGTGAAATGCAACTGTCAGCAGTTAAGTAATGAAATTTCCAAAATCTGACAGATATAGCAATAAAAAAAAATTACATAAATCAACGATTACAAAAAAAAATAATACACCATCCCTTTCCCTCACTAAATGCGGTAAAAAAACCTTATAAAACGGACTTGCGAAGGGATTTAAATTTAGGCGAACCAAAATTACGAATAGTAAATAAATTTGTGTCGAGCAATTAATAAAAATAATGTTAGCAAAAAAGACAGTCTAAATCATAATTCCAAAAATATTTTAAAAAAACAGCCTTAACACTTCAAACAGTTTTCACTGTCTAGTGACGAACGACCAGATCCAGCACCAAACCACGAACAGATAGTATACCGAAAACGATGGCCGTGGCTGTGCAGTAATACTTCAAAGGCTAAAATCCAGCTAACAAAATTAGCGTACTAGTCCACAAAAAGCCAAATCCACGTTCGATTCGGTGCATGTCAACAAATTACAACCTTCAATGTCTTTTAACCTTACTAATTTCGATTTGTTTATATACGAATTTACAACAAAATATGCCAGAAATCAATCTTAAGAATTACTACAGCTCTAAATAAATAAAATAGTACCACTCATCAACGACGAAATAGCTGTGGTTTCAACGATCTATCAGCCTAAACTAATTAGTAAATTACGATTCATATATCTTCAAAATTAAAGACATAAATCTAACGGCAATATGAAATTAAGTACTTGACCAGATTGAACACATTAGAGGTAAATATTATAACACTCCATTATAAGAATTATAACAGATTTTGAGTATCGAGCAAAAGGTTCTGTTGTTTATCGAGCAATATGTTTTGATTATCTTGATCGTTTCGTGTCTATTACCAGTCCATATACATAGAAATTGGACTTCATTTAAACTTTCATTTAAATTTTTTTTACGAGAATTTTCCATTTCGCCTTCCGGTTCTGGTATAAAGTCAAATTGAGGGCGCTTATATCATCTTTATTATTAATACTTACAAGTTGTATCATTAAATATTTTAATGCTTTTACTATTTGTATTTTATTTGATAATGTAAAAGTAAAACAAATGACAATTTAAGAGAAAATTTCTTTATATTGTGAATTATTTAAAATAAATTGATTTAAGATAATTATTTTAATCGTTCAATAATAGACAAAGAGACTTGCCCGCACCAGGTCAACTTTAAAATCGTAGATTATATAGGACCTTTAAGAAGCGTTTCGGAAACGCGGTTGGAAGGTGAGCTCACGCTGGACTGTGAGTTGTTGGAGGGTTTCCTGGAGTGTGGAAGGAATGGGTTCCAAGTACGTGTTGAGCGCCGTCTTGTTGGCGCTTACTTTGTTGATCTTCACCATGTCCTTTAGGAGGTTCAGCTGGGTGAGCTGGAAGAAGGATTTTTGTGATGAGTGGGAGTGTGGTATGTCCTTTACGACAGAGTTATAGGAGGATTGGTTTGGGGGTTCCGGGGAAAACTCCCTTGTAGAGGAGTAGGAGAAGAGAGATTAGGCTGGTCTGGTGGTTGTGTGTTTTGGGGAGGGATTCATGGTTGATTTTGTTCGTGGGAGTGGTGGTTGGTTTGCACCTTGTTGCGCGTGTTGTATGCGGGTGTGCAACCTGTAGACGAAGTTGGTGGCTTTTTGGGCCTTTGATTTTTGGATGCCTTTGCAGGTAAGCGGTGGTAGCCTTGTAGGCGGCCTGGAGCTGAAGAGTTAAGAGTTTGTATAAGCTCTAAATGACTCTTACCTGGCCCATTTCTGGGTTTAGAGTTTTTGGTGGTCCCAGGAGGCGAACTTTGTTTGGTGGTGGTGGTGTTGGGGGGCTAGAGGAGAGGCCATGGGGGCGCATAATTTGTGCCGTTGGACATTGTGATGTCCACAGACAAAATTTTTGATTTTGGACTTTGAAATGTATTTCAGTCCATGACTGAGAAGAAGAATTAGGTTAAAGATTTCCTCAAAAATCCTTACGGACACTAAACCAGGAAAGGAAGAATTCTCTTCATCTTAGAATAAGGAGAATGCTGAAATATTATGCGTTTCAATGTTGATTTCCAATGAGCTGATGAATCATAAGTATGGAGAAAGAGTTCACTACAGGCAATAATTTCCTGATACCATATGCATATAAGTGGGTTGCTCACAATTCTTGAGGTAAACTAAACTGAAAATGGCATCACTCCCTTCGCATTACGGTGAGGAGAATGTTAACATTCAAGAATTTCTATGGGCTAATTAATCTTGATTTAGAAAACAAAGTTTACTCAAGCCAATGACAGTTTTTTCTTCTTTTTCAAAAGTACTTTAACCTTCATATGTATTGATAATTAGAGCAACTTAACATGGGTATTAAAAATCCATACAGTTTTGTTGAATCTCCTATACACCCACTTTGAAACCGTATATCAAAGTGACATGCTGACTTCGACCAATAAATTATCATAAAGTCATTAAGTTACTGTCAGAGGAGATGCGTGATTGCTAGTTACAAGAATTTTTCTTGCTTCTTTCTCTTATGAGATTTACAAATACATTTACACAGGCCCCCATGTTAATTTATTTAGCATGTTTTTCGTGGATGGGGGGGGGGGGGTTGCGAAACTCACTTAGATAAAGAGCACTACTACTTCTGGCGCATAACCTAACATCATTACACATTGCACACAATATTTTCTGCTAAATGTGTGTAAAGAGCCTATTGGACTATCACAGTTTTGCAGTTTTTGCTTATCAACATCCCCTGGCCCAGGCTTCATCTTTCTTACGCAGTTCTTTAAGTACGAACATAGCTACAGAGACCCACTCATCCGTTCCGCTTGATATAAGATATGACACAGAGACTGTTTTTTCCACAGTGCTAATATACTCTACTCTCTGCTCTTCCCACGCCAGACAAAATGATTCACTGGGAAGTACACTGTAGGTCAATTTTCTTGTCCAAGAACCACTTTCTGCCTGCTCCCATCCAGCTTGCCCTCTTTTTAATGTTTAATCCTTTAGCACATTTTTGGATATAGCGGATGTAGCGCACATTTTTGGAACATATATAGTGGCGGTCTACTTGAAGTGCCTGTAGTGCTTTCAATCCAATCCTTGGAGCTTGATTTAGTAGTTTACGAGTTTACGGATATATCATTTTTTCGTTGCTTCTGCTCAAATTGTCGCAGCGACTTTAAGATTACACAAGTCTGCAAAAAAAATTTTCTTAAGCTACGTGAGATGTTTTTTGCTATAACCATATTTTCTGGTGTGTTGAGTTCAAAAATGACCTCCATTTCTCTCCATCACGTACCGCAAAATACAAGGTGTTGGCATGAAAAAGAATATTACTAATGAAAAAAGAGGACAATTTTATTACAATGAACTAAAAAATATTTGTTACAATTAAACAAACCAGCATTTTATTTCAATGAACTAAATATTTCTTATAAAGTTAAACAAACTATTTATTCATGAACTGTACTTAACATTCCGTGTCATTCTGTTAGCCTATGAAACCTCTTCTTTTTCTCCTTAATACTTCTCCGAACACGTTTCGGCTTTCCATTCTGTGTTTCCTGCTTGAGCATTCAACAGTAGTTAGCAGTCAGATGCTACATTGACGTCGTATCTACCTTGGTAACGTTTCTCGATATCACGGACATCCCGGTGAAATCTTTCACTCTGTTCTTCACTGAAGGCTCCCAAGTTTTCGGGAAAATATTCGACACGGGAGTATAACAAATGAACTTTTAAGGTCATCATGCATCCATGAGCTTTATACTCAGCCAACATGCGTTGTATAATGGTTTTATAATGAGGGTATTTAGTATTACCTAAAAACTTGTGCACTACAACGTTGAAAGCGTCCCACGCTTCTTTTTCTTCCCACGTTTCTGAAATGAGGGGATCGGATAAGCATATTCGAATGTAGGGACCAGTAAAAAGTCGGTGGTAATAAAACATTTTTAAGAGGAACCAAGGTCGTATTAATGACAATATTTTATTTTCGCATGGGGTTAAGGCGTCTCGAAGTTGCCAGTCATATTATGTCCAATGGAAAACTTTGGCTCCACTACCCACAAACAAAGGAAGCAAGGATATGTCATATGACCTGCCTCCTGGCTCAACAACACGGTAAGTATTCTGAAGTCTCCACAAACCATCTAGCGATGTTTTTTATTTTTATTTTCTCAAGAATCATTGCCAAATCGTTATAGTTTCTTCATTACAAAAGACGAGATTTTAGTGAGTTCTCTCTCTGACATCGGATTCTCATTAATTTAATTAATTAATAATATCAATAAGCAATTCCTTAATATATCATAAATTAAATGAGGGATCCTCTAATAAGATATATCTAAATTGGCTAATCTAATTCATCAAAGAACTATAAAATGTATAATTAAATGTAATCTAATATATATTAATCAATCAATTAATCATAAGTAAATTAGTTAAATTAAGAAAAAAAATGTCTATATAAAACCATCATGTATAATCTTAAATGAAAAGCCAGGAAGAAAACGGTTAAGATGCAAGGCCCACAGCTTCTACAACCTACATACAAATAAGAAAACATCAGGCCACGAGCCAATAGAAAGCCGGCGACATACGAACGCGGCAAAAGTGTTATACTTGCCAAAACGACGAACGGCTTCCTTTGATCTTATTTGTCATATATTTTAAGATCTACGATTTACATATTTATTTTAAGATGGCTAGATTTTTTTATGAAGCGACTGTTCTTAACGTATATTTTTCGTTTGCCGGCTTACGCAAGTTCGGACAGGAAATTTCGTCCTACAATTCTTTGAATGTTAGTTAGGCTTAATACCCTTTGTCGCGTAACAATCTGATTGGATATAAGTTTAACGTATTTAGATGGAGGTGTTTTTCTATGAGATACTTTGATATTTTAACGCATCAAGCATCAAATTTTTAGGACGTATAACCTTTCTAAAAATTTTGTAGCAGGGGCTTTTTTATAACTGCGCCTTTTTTACAGTAGACGCTATCGAAAGCGATCGGCTTATGCAAAATACTACAAATCAACGAATGCTTGCCAAAAAATTCGCATAACAGGAGCCTTCCAGGCCAGAATCAGAAGAGACGCAATTTTCGAGTTGTTGTCTTTGGATGGCTGCGAGAACCCAATCGCCCCATTTCAAAGCTATAATTCTGAAATAAGACCTAGTCAATTCCTTTTGATCAGCGAGAATGATCACAGCCAGTGTTGATCTGATATTAAAGCGTTATAGTAAAATTTAAAATATTCAAACAATATGTTAATCTACGAATATAATAAGTGAAGAAAAATAAAATTCAACAAAAAATCGAATTCTACGAAACTTTACGTAACTAATAAAAGTTTAAGTATCAGACGACACATCTCAATTCTCAAGTAATTATCATTTTCTTCTACTCTTATTTTCATATTATTTCCCATCATCCTTGACATCGATGCAAATTATGAAGAGCAACACAAGAAGAAGACATTTCCTAGTGAGTACCAATCAGTTGAGGGGACAAGGGACATCATCGATGCCAGTTTAAGTACTTCGGCAGATGTCAAAGTTCATTCCGTCAACGCTAATTACTAGTCAATATCCAGAGCATCATTGTTCATCAACAAAAATCCAATTATCATAACCTTTCAAGGCATTGCTACGCCTGCGCGCATATATACGAACATCTTACGCCAACAGCGCATCAATAAGGTTCTACATCGCCAATGCATCGATCACCATCTACATATTATTCAATCAAGAATCATTTATTTAATCCTGTCAAATTCAACGCCGTTGGTACAGAGGAAAAGTTCATTCCAGGGCCGTACTCATAGATGAATAAATCTAATACAATATAATATATACAATTATATTTAGTTTGTCACGCTATATTTGCTTTATTATTTTGCATTGAAGAAGAAAATGGATCAGCCTAACAAATTTTGAATTATATTTAGAATCAACATTATTGTCATTCATTTAAAATCGTGCTTTGAGGCATATTTTTGAAGTTATAAGTACTAGAACAATAAACCAAACTATTGGAACTTGTTATTGCCTCTCTATGTTTATCATATAGGAAACTACGCACTTTATTATAAGTAATTAGAAAAACAACGAATTCCTAACCTAACCCAGAATCTCTTGTAAGAGCAAATTATGTTACAAACAGAATAAAATATAAAAAGCAGTATAGTGGTCAAAAACAAATTACGATCCTGCTTTGATTAATTTTGTAACAAGTAAACGGTAACATCTTTAGCTGCCTGTACCACAAAAATGGCGTCTTTAATTTTAAGCTTTGACCCCAAAAATTCGGTAGCATTTTTTGAAAGACCCAACTCTCTAAACCAGATCATTCAGCTCGCTCTGAGAATAAAGTTGGTGTCCCTCATTAGAAGAAAAATCTGAACTAAATTCGTCCTCGAGAGGTAGTGTGTTTCCGTCCTCAAAATCACTAAGTATACCATCCCAACTTCAACGCTGTGGAATTGATATTTCAGGGATATGAGGCACCGAACGAATAGTTGAATTAAGATTCTAAGTTTCTTTTTATTCTTTGTATCAAACCTTTCACATCTACCGAATAGAAATGGCAGTCGGCAGTGTGGATTTGCTGTTCACGCCACATCATAGGAGTGCCAAAATCGCTAGAAATAGCTAGAGATTACTGCCTGTCGGTATTTTGAAAGTATCTTTATTCTTCAATGCTTCCACAATATGTCTCGACGATCTTAAAGCATTTTGTATATGAAGTGTAAGTAACGCACATAATTGCTGCGTTATTGTTGTGCCACTTTTTGTCGTTTCCGCGAATTTTATGACTGTCCTGAGTGCATTGACTACAGAGCGCCTCTTGTCATAGGTTCTATTATGGAGGTGATACATCAATCTATTCTTGATGTAGCCTAGTCGTCTTGTGAGCATACTTAAAGGATCCACACATCATGTGGGAATTGTGGACTAACATTACTAAGCCAGGTAATAAATGTGAAAATACTAACCCTCGTAGCTTTATGCCAACCTTACTACTAACCCTAAAACTAACCCTAGGACATTTATGATATTTATAGTGCATGATGTAATATAGATTATAATTAACGAGGCCCCTTTTAAGTTGATCACATTGTATAATTTTTAACAGGTGTTAAAAAATTAAATCACTAATGTAACAATAATAATAAATTAATATATACACGATTCAAAATTAACTCTTTAAATAAAAATTTGAAAAATCAAGTTACCTATTCAAGACGCTCCTTCCTTTAAGAACTTGTATTACATGAACAATTAACATGGATAAATAAGCGTAGATAGTGTTTGTATTTAAAAGAAGTAAATCAATCTGTTTTGTTATGTTCCAAAATTAAATTCAAATATGAGATAGCGTTAACCGATACCTGACCAAGCGTGATAACAAACAAATTTATTTCGTGTGCGCTACATTGAGACCTTTCTAAAATCTTTATAAAAAAATTTTTATTGTGCATACGCAAAAAACCATGCAAATTAGCTTCGTTAAAGATATAATATAAAGAATTCGGTTTAGAAGGTACAGCTTCCGCATGAGAACAGTTAGTTTATGTTACTTAATTTTTATTACAATAATTACTATTCGTTAATCATTTATTTATATATAAAATAAAACAACCGAACAGGTTGTCATCATATTCAATAAAAGCTAGGCATAAAGGCATGTTCATTTCAAATCAACTGTGAAGAAACTCGTCGTAAAGGATATGGCAGGTGTGTATTGGGTTTTAGAATGTGGTAGCGCTGATTCGCTAAACTTGAAATTTGTCATACGAAACAGTAACCTATAAAGTAGTCCAAGTACTAATTAAAAATTGTATTGCGGTGTTATGGGGAAAAACTGACTAATAAATATTAATATAATTAAAACTTACATTTGAGCTGCAGACATCACGTACACTATACATTTTATTACTTTATTTTTATTAGAAGAAATTGAACCATGGATTGCTGTCTGAAAAAAACTGTTTCTATAAGAGTGAATTTTCTTCCAACGACTGCCGACCGCGAACTTCTTATCCACAGCCGCGAGCTACTTGCTCTTAAACTATCGCCTGAGCCCTAAGTCATTCGCTGATAAGTTATTGTGGCCAGTACTCAAGTTTCGTACTCTACTATTGCCGTCGAAATGCATCTGGTGCCAAGAGATAGCACGGCTTATCCCGGCTGGTTTGGATTCGGCTCAGCTTAGGCACGACCTAAAATCTCTGCGACAATCGCCTTGTACGTGGCGGTTTTATAGCGCCTCTCGCTGCTTTCATACCCCATTCTACTTCTCACTTGTCGCCTACGAAGTTAAGTTGATCTATTAATTTGTTGCGCCATAAATTCGCGGCGACAATCAATTAAACTATTTTTATAAAAACCTCTAAACCCTGTTTTTATAAAAACCTTTTTCTAAAAAACTTTAATGTTAACCAGTGACCTAGTGATCATGTTTCCTACAAAATCATGGATTATAAAGCTAATAACAGATGACGCTCACAGCAAAACCTTGCATGGAGTAAACGAATTAACATTATATACGAGTAAAATTTTGGATCATAAACGCCAAGAAATTGATGAGAGAGTTCCAGAACCGCCATTCAGCCACACTAGAATAGAAAACGCAGGACCCAGCCTGGTGAAAATGTCAGGTGAATGCACATGTACAGAAATAATGGAACTAAATTCTGCAACGGTACTATATGGCATGTTGTTCCCACGACAGCGCCACACTTCGATGGTTTATGGGAGTCTGGAGTCGAATTCTTAAAACACCATCTCCGAAGAGTTGTGAGAACCACGTCATTAACGTTTGAAGAACTCACTACGATAACATACCAGATCGAGGTGTGTCTGAATTCAAGACCTCTTCGCTCTCAAACTACTGAAATAGCCGCATTAACACTAAGACAGCTGATAATAGGCCGGACTTATCGGAAAGGACAACATAAATCCTAGTAGATGACTGTTAGCCAGTATCGTTGACACACACGAAGATTCGGATGTGAAAATACGGGTCATGACAATCCAAAAGGCCGGAGAAGGAAGAACAAAGTGATCAATAACGAAATTGATTCATTTTCCAGTAGGAGATGAACCAGAAGTATCGCCAACTACACCGGAGGAAATCAACAGGCTGAAAATTACAAACTATAAAAACAAGACGCTATGGAGAATTTCAACTACAAGGTATCAATGGATCATATTAATTGTCACCATCTTAAATTATATAATAGCGGCAAAGGGGAATTTCAGCATTCAATATTCGAGAACATAAATACATGTAGAAGATCCTGCAGTGGCGGATGCTAGCAGAGGAATTGGATTTGAATATTCCGCATCCAGATTCTTTACAGATAAATCCGCGATTAGTGGAGTTGTCCAGGAATTAAAGGAAAGTTGTAACAAAGCTCAAAAGGTGTCATCTGAAGCGCACTGCTCGGAATTAAACCAACAGATGGAAGAAAAATTACAGAGTTTGGAAACCCTGGAACATTTACTACATACCAGTAGAAGATAAAGAGGCATCCTAGGAAACATATTTACCTCCATCTTTGTAGTAAATGAGGAGATCTAACAGAATATAAGAAACCTGAACCAAAACCAACAGCGGGTAGGACATAACAAGTGAGCAGTTAGAAATTATGTTATCAAACATCGCCGCAGTACATAATACTGAACAACAAATCGCATCCGTTCAGAATACAACACTCAACAGCAATTAAGATGTCATCGAAAGCTGAATCAGTTAATAATGACAACTTAAAAGAAAATGGTAACAGTAAACTCATGGATGGTCAGCACCAACGTACGTAAAGTCATTTGCGTCACATATGGTGGGAAACGAGGACAGCTAATGATTTGTGATATGAGAATCATAACAATCTAGCCTGAATGTGAGATACATACTTCGACAACAATAATTCGTCCTCAGCAGCAATTAGATATTCCTGTAGTCAATAACTTTTAGTTCTATCTCAGCGACAACATTATCAGTCAATCTAAAGTAAGTTAGGAAGGTGCAATTGATATCAGAGGCGATGATTTTATCCACATAAGAAGCAAAGAAGAGGAACTAAATCAAAGGTTTCAACCACGTCGATCTAGCGATACTCCAGAGTAATTAGATTGAGTTCTAGTTACAAAAGAGTAAAATACAATTACCCTTTTGTTTAATCGATATACAAGAATATTTAATTAAATGTTTTACTAATTATTCTCATTTGAAACGTTTTAATAAGGATAAAGTTATTTTGATATGGCGTCTATTGATAAATCTAAAATATTTTAACTTACACAATTAATTAAATTATTAATACAATGCTAAAGAATTACAATATTTCATAGAACTTGCCATTTGAATAATTTAGATGACTACTGAGTATTTAAGTACGTAAAGTGGATATAGTAGAACGAAATTAAAATGATTGCATTTTTTTGCACTTCACACTTGCTCCTGTCCCGAAAATTGATGACCTTGAAACTCAAAACACCTAATTGATATTTAAAAGAAGGCTAAATTCAACCCAAATTCAATTTACAATGTCCAAAGTACTTTAAGTTGCCTAGAAAGAAATCCTCAAAATATCAAGCTATACTCGAATTTCATATAATGCAATAAACATGGTATCAGTAGCTTTTGTATTGTTATACTATAGAAGAGAATAATAATAAGTTAAGAACGTTTTTCGCGTTACACTCAACCCACCCAGAAAAAGTTCGCCCCGAAATTTAAAAATGCAAAGAAAATTAAAAGCGTTATTCAATAAAAATGGTACCTTATATGCAAATTATTTCTATCTAACACATATGTATGTTCCTCGTACAACATAATTATATTATGTGCATTTACACTTGCTAAGTTCAATCCCTAACTAATCGCATTGAAATGAAGCTTGACGGTAATTAAGGCCTCACGTCAGTGGACCTTGTTATTTATTTATTTTGATAATTAAAGATTGTGATTTCGTTTTAATCAATATTATTTCTTAATTAAAATACAAGTTCTTGCTAGGAACTCATTACTTTTAAATACCTACACAACATAAAGCAATTTATTTAGTTATATTCATTAATTACATTACTTTTCCAAGACGAATTTATTTTATTACATTACAACTATCACATAAGTTTTAGTTAAGCGCGTTATTTGTTTAATTATATCTTAAATACTTGATAAATGCATTAAGCAAGGCTAATTAGAATGATTTATTAATTTATATAGGAGTAACACTTAAAACATTAACTTAATAATTATTACGAACCACACCCAAGATTAAGATGACTGCCGTATGAATATTATAATCTAAACTCTATTACTACATGACTACTATAATAAGTGTGAATCGAGAAGCAGTGCGCAAAGCGTGTGATTCGCTTATATGCTTTCTGTTCGGGTTACGCTCGTACGCTTCTGGCTTCTCCGAGTATGTACGAAGTAGGATAACGTGTTCATTAGCGTCTTAATATATAAAGGTACCTATGTCATACCAATGGATACACAATGGAATCTATTCTGCCCAAAGCTAACTATTTCAAGCCGTTGTTGTAAGCAAAAAACGTCTGATAAATTTGCAAAATACGTACAGGATTTTCACAGTAAGTCACCAATAGAAAAATTTTCATGATTTCTGATGGTTCTATGTACCTAGTTACCAAAATAAGAATAATGTACTTGCTTGTACCTAACAAGATTTTAAAACATAACATTTAAATACCGGAATAAAATAGATTATTCCTGAAATGAGACACATAAAGATGGCAGATGATTCCGTTTATTTATTTCTTTATTTTTTTAATACTTCCTGTTGTGCCAGACTTCAGCCGTTGGGCTATGCTTTGGTTGCTTCCTTTGTACCAGATCACCATATGAGGGTGGCTTGGTAGTTGTTTTACACGAGAATATTGTTGATTTGCTTTAGGACTTCCTCGCTAGGGTTTTGATACATTTTCTCTACCATGTCAGATCTTCTTTTTATTGAGTTTGCAACCAGATCATTTGCTTACAGTTTTTTTCTTATCTCTGTTTTAAGTCATATTGCTTCACTGTATCACTGTTGTTTAAATCAAGAACTACAAGCGACCCGCACACACTATTAGGCGCGATCACTGCCACACCTCTTCTTGGTTGACTTTCACGACATCTTCTAACAATTGTGTAGATTGATAGGTTATAGTTGTCTCCTATTTTAATGTGCGTTTCTGACACTAATATTATAGTTATATGGTGATTTTTCATAAACAGTTCTATTTACAAACGGTCTTTTTCTTAGACATTTACCATTTGTCTCCATTCGTGCTTTTTTAAAGTTTTCCTGGTGGGAAGGCATTTCTTGGCATTTCCTGGATAGTCTCCTCCGCAGTTCACGGACTTTGGAGCTCAATCTTTTTTTGTATTGGTACTCCTATGACGGATGTTTGCCCACAAACTTGAACAAACTTGTTTTGCAGTATATCTGTACTGCACATGACCATGTTGCTGGCAACGGAAACACTGCATAGCCGTTGTAGGTCGTCTCTTCGGTTCTACATTGATCCGTGTACTTACTGCGTCTTTGACTTGAAAGATCTTGTTCCCCTTTTACGAGTTGACCAACATCATTGGAAAGGACCTTTTTTGTTTTCTATACGTTTTATTGAGTTAAATTGGATACCTTTTTATGCAGATCATTTTCGTTGTCTTCGATTTCCACACTTTGTGAGATCCCTATCCGCACTACCCTCAATTCCTTATCCTCTAGTGATTGGATCGTATGGTAGTACTCTTACATCTTTTCCAGTAGTTTCCTAAATTACTCCGGGTTTTGTGTGTGGTGCTTTGTTTCGTTACCCCTTATAAAGATACCTGTTGTTTCTATTCTGTTCAGATCAATTGCTTCTTTTATTTCGTTGTACTTGTCTGTGTCATGGGCTACCAAATGTGGAGGTTTCTTAATCTTTGGTGCCTTTTGAATCACCTCTTCTCTTTAAGATAGTGGAGGCAAGATGATACGATCATCTTCATTTATTTCTTCCAATATATTATAGGAGTTTCTTACAGGCACGCTGCATTCTGATTTTTGCATGCTTGTTCCTGCTAGTCATTTCCTATACATTATCCCCGCCTCGTTTTTGTTGCATCCTCCTGTCTGATCTTTCATCCATTTCCATCTCCCCCCGTTTACGCGGTTTCAGATCGCTTTATATCACTTATATGTTCGTTAATGCAATATGTTTGACGAGTAAGAATACTAAAACGAAAAAAACCTTGCTTCAGTAATAATATCAACAACACCAATCAATAACATTAATAATATGAACAACACATTGTTTTTTAAATATTTTGAACAAAAATGTAAATTAACTTCAAGAGCAGGAACAAGTGTTAATCCAAACATCACCAATATTAAAGACTGCTTTATCAAAACGATAAATTTTTGTATAAAATAAGGCATAATGAGAATTGGTCAAACTTATTTAACCTCAAATTCTTAAAAAGAAAATAGGAGCTTCTATAAAGTCCATTAAAATAGAAATATGAAATAAATCAAACTGTAATGGGTTGGCTACTTTTTCACAGGATAACCAGCCTTTACGTCCTGTGAGATTGAATTGTCCTGACTAGTCGCGAGTCCGATGGAGATCAGCCTAGACTCCAATGAGGTGTAATATATCCAGACAACAGAAGCTCCCTAAAACTTACCCAGATGAGAGCCAGTACCTATGAACGGATAAGTTCACAGTATGTGCATATAAGTAAAAACATCATATAACCAGATAACCATAAGTTATTTTAAAATATTTGTATCAAAATTTTAAAACCATATAAATAAGTATAAGTATTTGTTAAGAAATATCACAAAAGGTGAGATACGCCACAATAACAAATAAATCTGTACATGAATATATCACAGTAAGATAAGAACTTTCTATTATTATAATCACCTAAATAGTCAAGCACTATTATAACAGTTTATTACTTTGAAATAATTATGAAGTTAAATTATTACTTTGAAAGTTATTATTGAAGGTTAAATACGAAACAAATATACAATATATCGGTATGATGTTATATCATAGGATAATAATTAATTAAATTCTCACAACAATCTTGAAACATATTATTTGGGCATAATTCTAAGTTGAAAAATTATTATTTTGAGAAGTTACTATTCAAGGCTAGATACCCAAAAAATAAACAAGATATCTTTATCAGAGTATCATAAGATCAAGTAGCTATTCTTATGTAAAACAATCTGAAGCAACCCTAAGTATTTCCCTAATAATTCTTTTGTTAGTTTAAATATCCTTTACAACTGCCCCCCGTATAAAATCACAGATCAAAATTGATTGCCGCAAATATAAACATAAGAAATCACATTAAAATAAGGAATTCCTTACAACACATAACAATTTGGATCATCGCTTTTATCAATTATCACAGCACTTAAATGCTCTTAATAAAATCGGCAATATCAAATTCACAGTAGCTGAATGGTAAATGTATGTATTAAATTGCAGTACGTATGGCAGAATTAAGCTGAACCAATCAAGGCCCTTTACCAAAAATATGTTTGTTCACTTTAAAAATGGTTTGCATAAATCAGATGCAAGAATTAGCTTCCTAGCTCATGCAAAAATGCGAGGATAATATCACTTGAAATAAATTACTTTAATCAAAACAGATTTGTTTGTTCCGCCTTTGACTAATTAAGCCTGACTGAGCACCACACTAAATTCAATAAATAAAATTGAAATTTAAGTAATATTAAGTAATAAATCCATTATCTTAAGAAACTATATACGACAAGATTTTTAACGTTAAGACTTTTAAAATGACAAGCTCTAAAGATGCAAACAAAGATACGTAGAATACTTGAAATTTTCCCGCTGGGCTGCGCCACTTGCTAATTCCAGGAATCCACTTGCTTTTCACCTTACCGCCGTGATTGACATGAACTGCCACTACGTTCTGCAGCTGCAACACTATATGAGACGTTCAGCTGGCCAGGTTTTCAGCCTGACAAGGACCAAGTTGCACGTGGCGAAAAAAATTCGAAATTCACAAAAAAATTGCAGACTCTAACGATTACCCATCAGACGAGAGTTGAATGACCATCATACGCTCAAATTCCTCTGTTAATCAACCAAACCCGCCCTACTTAAAACATACAAAATTGCTAACTTTGACCTGATGCAATTAAAGCAACAAAATTAAACGTAACGAATCAACCGAATCGTTGATCTAGCTTTCCAAATGCACTTTTAGTCCCACATATCTCAAAACGGACTTTAATTAATAACTTACGATAATTTCACTTTAATTAATTATTTAATGAGCCATAATTTGGCTAGTACTTTTAGGGGATGAACCAAAAAGAACCCACCTTGCTTAGGAATTGCCAAATAGCCTGAATACGCCCCACCATTCTAGCCTCATTCCACGGACAAGGATATGATTCAGGCACTCAATTTCCTTACAACAACTCTAAATTTGCAGGTGTTAGATCGGCTAGAAGTTGCCAATTAAATTAACAGCAAATTAATAATGAGCAGGGATGTAAAAATCGCCGTTTAAACGCCTAAATCCTAACGAGACATTACTACGCTTAATTTTAATCCATTATTTTCAACTCTACAGAAAACCAGTCATATATGACTTGCTAAGTTGTACTCGCTACATGCACTAATATCATACAAACGTACTATTAGCATACATGAACAGAAACATAAAATTGCCGTGAAATAACATGAAAAGATAACGTGAAATATACTTCTTGAAGACAATAACAACCAATATTCTACACGTTATAACTAATATCTCTCAATTACAGTAAGTACACTATACTTTATAACTAGGTACCCTCTACAACAGGTCTATTATTTGTTACCTTCAAAATATATGTAATATTATTAATATTTCTTAATTCGCACAATAGTCTACACCTGACTTATTATTTATAACATGCTCTCAACAGAGACATGTTACAAGATTTAAAAATACAAATTATAAACATTACTCACATTTCGACCTTACACAATGTAATTACGAGAAAAGCGGACGAAAGAAAATTTATTGAGTATTGAGAAGATATTGTTCCTATTAAAAAAGTACGTTAGTAAATAATATTGGAATCTTCAAAGCATGTCTAAATTACTACAATATTACCTATTAAATACCTTATATGCAATGCACTTTAGTTGCTACCTTATTAGTTTTCTCAATAATATTCCGGACTGCTTTATAATAATAAAGAACAGCAAAGAAGAATAACAAAAAATAATAAGAAAAAAAAATTATATGAAGTGCTGCAGATCATTCAAGCATAACACATCTGTAACGTCCGTTCATCTCTCTTTTTAATGGCTCGTCCATATCCACCGTTTTTAATACCGTATTTAAACGCCACATCTCCATTTGGGGAGTATAGATTTTTTGTTTGTCAGTTGGTATTATTTACTATTCAAGTGTATATCACCTATAAATGTCATTTTTGACACTTCGTTACATGCGTTTTTAAGTGCAAAATGCATTTTTGACACTAAAAGAGTACCGTTAAGATATAAATCATAAAATAGTGATTTTTCAAATTAAGTTATTTATATATTTTTTTCCTTTCTGATTAATTACTATGGAAAAAGCTGCTACTTTGAGGTTATTTATTAACTTTGACTTCACTATCTTGTGTACAATAAGTTTTCCAGCATTATTTAGTGCAGTACCCAATTAGAGATTTTGGCTGATGTCAAGTATTTCTAGATATAT
>WYDF02268512.1:0-18337 GCA_009867245.2 Adranes taylori
ACACCTAAACTCTGTTCGTACAACGCAAAATGTGACATCATGTGGGTTTAACTGAAGCTTAAATCTAAGCCTAGCTTGTACAACCGGCCCTTAACGAAACACGTTTTCACTTAAAAAAAGTAGAGTCACTTAACAGTTAAGTGCGGTATCTATCAATTATTAACATGTGGCGCTAAATGAAAACTCGTAATTTACACGCACGCAATAATTGAATATAAACAACTTTTCTAGTCATATTCACTTACATTTTAAATATAAAAATATTAACTTAAATCATATAAAAAATATTCACCCCTATTGGTAAATATATGCTCAACGCAACTAGGGGGAGCTTTGCCCCCTCCCCCCCCCCCCACAAGGAACCAAGACGGGTATTTCTCATGATACTCTTCTTCAAATAAATGTTAACCTCACGAACACTAATAACATGAAAACTAATGATTACATTCAATCAATTCCAGCATCTCCTGGTTCTCCGATGATCCCGCCATCAAAAATACTTAAAAACAGTTCTTTTGATAATGACAAATTCAACACCTATCAATATTTCGAAGACAATGAGACGGGTGAAATCAAAGCCCAATGCTTGTCACATTTAAAAAACAGCAAGTCTCCCTACTCCATATATGTGCAGGGCGACAATGATAATATTAATTTCTAACATCCTATGATGTTAGAGAAACTTTTGTTAGAAAAGGAAAATATAAACGGAATTAAAGCTATTTAGAAAAGGGAAATTTAAAACTTCAACACATTTCTTACCTCAGATTTTGATTTAAAATATGAAAGTAAATCATTTATTCCTAACCATCTAGTTTCCGCTAGGGCCATAATAAGAGATATTCCGTATTCCCTAAGCTGTAAAGAAATCTTTGACAACTTGGAGGCTCTCGATCCAACCTCAATAAAAGTTATTGGAGTCAAGAGACTCAACAGAAGGGTAATAGAGGACGGCAACGTCAAGTTCATTCCCACTTTATCCATTGTGACCTCTTTTGGTGGAACATACATTCCCAGCAGATTAAAAATATTTTCAAACGTTGTACATACGGAAATATTTGACCAACCGCTGGTAGAGTGCAAAAAATGTGGGCGATATGGTAGTATTCAAAAAAACTGTCGCGGTTTCCAACGGTATTCAAAATGCTGAAGCAATGATCATTCATCTGAAGCACACGAGGGGACTATCCGTTGCTTACATTGTGAAAGAGGACATGATGCCATGGAACCGGAAGTTAAGGCTTCAGAGCGCACTTGTCCAGAATTTAAAAGGCAGACATAAATAAAGGTATGCATGGCTAACAACAACATTTCTTTCTTTGAGGTTTCAAAGGCCTTCCCAATTTCCTACAAATTAATTACACAACATAATTCTTCACAGACACGAATCAATCCACTCCACTCCAAGTATAAAGGCTAAGAAGAAGCTATGGTCAGAAAGTTAATCCAGAAAGAACTTTGGTAACTTCACCTTCATTCCTTCCAACGAAAAAATATTTATTGAAGACGACTCGGAAGAAGAGACCCCTTCTCCTCGAGTAAGGAAGAATCACAAATCAACAAACGAAATTCCTAAATTCGTAGATTCAACACCTAAATTCTACAGATCAAAGGGACTCCCCCCACCTGTATTTTCTAACTCCCACTCGGCGGGTCTGAGTTGAAGAGAGAGGGACTCTCCTGTCAACACCACCCCCTCTAAGTTATCTGAAATAGACATAAAAAACCTATTTTATAAGATATCAAATTCCTCACCTAAATCTGATACCCCGAGTTTATCTAAACTATTTTCCGATATACAATTTAAGATATCCAAAGACAGGACCGATAACATCCTTAATTCTGATGAAAATGACTTAATATCTTAATATAAAAATAATACAGTGGAATGCTAGAAGTTTGCAACACAACTCTTCAGGTCTCAAAAATATGATTTACTTATATAAACCAGATATTTTAGCAATCTGTGAAACATGACTTAAAACCTCCCACACATTTGCAGCCTCAGGTTATCAAATTATTCGGAAAGATAGAATCCTGGGCAGAGGCGGTGGATTAGCCATCTTTGTCAAAAACAAATACTATCTTAAACCTATCCATAATATTCCAATTCAGGAGATCGAATCTTGCTGCATTAAATTATCCTACAAGAATAATCATTTCAATTTATTTAGTCTTTATGTTCCACCTCATATTCAAACTCCCAAAAACAATTTTGGTGTAGTATTTTGAAGTCAGTAAATGGTCCATCTCTTATAGTGGGCGATTTTAATGCTAATCACGCGGTTTGGGGAAGCTCTTCACAAAATTTCAATGGAAAATCTCTTCAGGACGTACTAGACGAGAAGGATATGGATCTCCAATTAGAATTACAGGGCGTAGAGAAAGTAAAAGCGTGGTTGACCTTACTATTATTTCCAACGATATTTCACTAAATGCAACTTGGGAGGTTTTACCGGACTCATTTGGCAGTGATCATTTTCCAATCCTAACCATCATAGGTAACAACAACAACGATTCAACTCTCACAGAGGACATGACACCTAGAAAAATCTAAGATCCAATAGTAAAAGAGATCTTTTGCATATATTCAACGGCATTCTTCATGGCAACTTACATCCAGAGTCCTGGAAAAAACACGAAATAGTTCCACTTTTAAAACCGGATAAAGAACCAGAGAATGCATATAATTTTCGCCCTATTGCACTATCCTCCTGTGTGCGCAAATCTTTAGAAACTATTATAAAAAATCGCGTAGACTGATGGATAGAGAAGTCCAAAATTCTACCATTCTATCAAATTGCTTTCAGAAAAGGTCAACAAGCATTTAGGGGATCGGACCCTAAATGCATTTTACTCTTTTATAACTCGTTTATTAAATCTAGAATAGATTATGGGTCGATATTTTATAAGATACAAGCAAAACTAATCTTATAAGAATTACTAAAATTCAAAATGTCGCTCTTCGAATATGTATCGGTGCGATGAAATCCTCTCCTATCAATACTCTGGCAGTGGAAAGTGTTTCCCCTCCAATACACCTAAGAACGGAATATTTGGAGAAAAAATACCTGGCTTCAATGCATCGGATAGATTCTCCCATTTTAGAAAAGATGCACAATTGCTACCTCCTACAGATGGAGGAAATCCAGAGTAAATCATTACAATCATCGTAATCAAATCGTAACCATTACAATCATTAAAACTCATAGTAATCATTACAATATCTCTCCGCTAATGAATTGCTACAGCTACTTCATCCCTTTAAGAGGAGGCATTATTTCAAACGACACATTACATTGTTATGAAGTGGATCTTCCTTCAATACTATCATACATAGCGTATAGCATCTTTAAACCTAATTCACACAACCCCATTGAAGTTAAACAAAACTTTTTTAATTTCAAGAACACTCGTTTCACCAATTACACAGAAATATATACAAATGCTTCAGTATTACTAAGCGAACATAATTCTGTTTCTGTTGGAATATATATTCCCGCTATGGATTACAAACTGGCACTCACAATCCCAGCGGAATTCTCTATCTTTTATGCTGAACTATATTCGATTAAAGGGCAATAAAAATTATAGTTAATCTAAATATTAAAAGATTTTCACTGTTATTTTCACTAAGTTTCACCAAGGCCTATACAGAATATCTGTTCTAATTCAAACTGTGCGTCCGCAAATTGTGTAACACTTAGAATAAAGTCACTATTGCAATACTACTCCAAGTTAGACTACAATATCCATTTATGTTGGGTTAAAGGTCACTCAGGCATACCTGGGAACGAAACTGCGGACTTTATTGCTAAATCAGGTCACTCTCTTCAAATTAATCCAATCAAAATTTCCCATACCGAACTCACCACTAAATTTCGACAGGATATACTCAATCAATGGTGCACTGCTTAACCAAAATCAGCCACCTCAATTGACACAGATGGTGTGAAGATGTGCTTCAGTCTACCATTTATCCAATGCACATAATCCTCATCTCTTCGGTAACACAACATAAGATCAACAGAAAACATGTTTTCAACTGAATATATCACTATAGGAGTAATAGGAAACTGATACAGGAATCCGATATATTCCTAATTCTAATAAGTTAAGTGTCACGGATAATTTAAATTATTACCGATGTACAAGTTTATTAACTAAACTTTCCTAAGCGGGCTAAACCGAACTATAAAGTTTAAATATCAAGTTCTGACCTTCAACGGTAGCTTGGCGTCGGGAGTTAGTTTTTTTTATGTGAATACGTGATTCGTTAAATGTATTTGTTTTTACACAATATGTTTTACATCCGGAATAGGTTTGCAGTTAATGGTTGCGCAAGCGCCGGGCTGTAGATCTCATTTTGGTATCGGATAATAAGGGTAAAAGGTCTAGTGTCAAGACCAAATAAATTTTTGAAGAAGAAGAAGAAGAAGAATTTAACATATGATGCCGAAGTCCGAAAATTGTTAGGTGATTCCTTTGTCGAACGTTGCCGCGTCTTGTACTAACTTATGTTGTAGGAATTATCAATGGGCGTGCTTTTAAATTCAGCAGTGTATCTAGTGATTGAAACAAAAATCTAGCAATGCGTTTCTTTATTCAGCACAAGTTTTGTACCTACCTTTTCTATATACAACGCTACACATATTTTTTTGTAAGTTAACCTCAAATGAATTAAGAATACGTTTCAATACAAAAACTTCCATAATTATGATACGACGTGAATTTCTAACAAATTGATTATTATTATTGTTAACTACTGATTCCTTTAAAAGAGTTCGGTGTTTCAGGTACCGCAATCCAGAGGTCGCTACATTATAGGTTCCTTGTCATTTCTTCACAGAATACTATATGTGTGAGAGGATTTAAAATTGATCCGGCCATATATATGTACAAAGAATATATGGATTTCAGTTGGCCATGATCAAATAGTTCTTTTATTAGTTTTACAATTTCAAACACATAACAATAGTTTTATAAATTAATTAAACATTTACATAATCCGAAGTTATTCCGAAGTATAAACTAGTGTTAAATGATTTTCGGTTAAAAAGCTTATGAAACAGTGACACTTTAAAACAAAAATCTGACCTACACCCAATTTAAAGGCTAACGTAATTATTATTGTTAGTTGATCATAGTAACGTGTAATTTAACATGTGAAATAAAATATATACTTCCTTACTTAATTTTTTATTTATAATACTATGGGTTTCGCTTAGAGCATCGTCAAGTAGAACTACAAGAAAATTTTTATACAATCAAAAAACACTGTCTAATATAGATTGTATGGATATGTTTACAATATTGGGGTTCTTTGGTTAATTTTATAAAATATTATAAAATGTACATTATATTAGAGAAATGTGTATTGTAGGTTAATTGAAGTAGTTATTGTTGAATGTTAAACTAATTTTATTCATAATAGTTGTTCTTAATTAAGCAAGCAATCATCGAAAATTGCGAATCATATATGAGAGACCACAAAGGTAGAAAAAATTCCGATGAACATTTGGGTGGATGGCCATTTCTGCTATTAAGGTATATTGAACTTCCTCAGCACCCACTTTTTTACAGAACATCATTGTATTTGTATAAGTGAATATACATAAACTCCATTCTGACAGGGGCCATTTGTTTTTGTCATTGCGTATTCAAACTAGGAGGCTGAAATTATGCACACATATAGTACTTTGCTTCCAAATTGTATAGGAAGTGGTGTTGCCACGTTTGAAGTTTAACCAAATATCTCAGGAACGATAAAAGATACGACATTGGAATAAACTTTTTTGTATAGGCTACATAAAGGCACTTCGATTTTATTTGAAACATTTTTTTTCTAAAATTACAATTTAACATATATACAGGGTGTTATTTTTTTGCTAATTTTAGGGTCCATTTTATCGAAAAGTTTCGCATGAATTTTTTTAAAATTTATGTCGAAAGTTCCTTCAATATTAAGGGATTAAGCGAGTTTAAAAAGTCGCACGTCATAGCACCGGAGTAATCAGATCTTAAAAAAACGTGTACTACCCTAAATATCTCGGTACCTATGAATGCTGAATAAATGAAACTTGGGGAACTTATGTAAGATAAGTGGCCTCAATTTTTCTTCAGTGAATAGTTGAATATACTGAACCAATTTTGAGTAATACATTTTTTTAGTAAAACCCTGTATATTTTCTTACATTTTGGTAGCTCTTGTGATTTTCTTTACAATGACACCACATATGATTGGTATAACTCATAGTTCCAAATATATAGGTCCTAGTAACTTTAAAAATTCTTTATTTCTTATTACGGTAATAGATTATGAAGAAGAATACGTATGTTATTTATCAGACACATTTCATATGATTGACAATTTTTTTTTCTTTTATAAGCTATCTTACATCTCATTGTCCTTTATTTTCCCATGGTCATATATCATATATTTTTAAATCAAACAAAAGACGATTTGTTTTAATTTGTATTTCATTATCAAGTTAATACAATTTACCAGGACCATACAATTTTTTTTTGAGAGTTTGATAAATTTTATAGAAGTTATTTGAAAAACTAAAAAATGTACAAAATATATCTATATATATATATATATATATAAATTTCGTGGACGTGTTTCCACCCCATCTTTCATATACTGTCGTTTTGTTATATCTGGCATAAAACAAAAGTTGAACCTATTAATTTTGACTGTCACCTTATAAATCGTAAATTCAAGTTGCACAATAGTTATTAAGGGTAAATTAAATAAAACTTGCCTGACCTAAAAATCACCTACCCATTAATCCCCCGCTTCCCATACTTGCATACGGCGGACAGCTTAACTGTCATATTGGATTTATAAGCAAAATGAAATATACCGTTCTGCGGGCTCATAGTCTACACTTGTCGACCAAATTTATCCAGATCGGTCCCATTGGGAAGGAGAAATTCTTGGGCATACATCCGCACGCACAGGCACCGAAAAATCGACTCTTCTTTTAATTTTTTGAGCAACAAAACATTTGTTCAGAAAAAACTGTTTTATATGAAAAATTGTTCCTTATCTCTTTGAATTGCGTATTAACGGATTGCAGTAATTTCAATACAAGAGACGTACTAAGGTGAAATTGAAAAAATTCTCAAAACATGAATCCTATATCTTTCATAGACCTATATGTATTACATACGTAAATGGTATATGAACGATAAAAAGAGGATGTATGTAAGTATGTTACCTATGGGTTTTTGAATCGCTCAACCAAATTCGCAAAACGCGATAACTACTCGGCCGGTTGACTTGAAATTTTGACCCAACGTTACATTTACTCCAAGTAAGAAGAATATATAATAAAAATGCTGGATTACGGGAACACATATACTTTAAATTTTGACACAACGTTGCATTCTAATACGCACGTGTTTTGTATACTTAATGTAGGAACACGGGAATACGAGACAAGGGAATAAGGGAGAACATATCGAGAACACGGAGATCAAAATAGATCAAAACAGATCAAAGAAGTACAAATCAGATCAAATCAGATCAAATCAGATCAAACCATATCAAATCAGATCAAATCAAACAAAATTTAAATCAAATCAGATCACATCAGTTCAAATCACATCAAATCAGATCAAATCTAATCAAATCAGTTCAAACCAGATCAAATCAATTCAAATCAGTTCTAAACAGATAAAATCAGATCAAATCACTTCAAATTAGTTCAGAACAAGAACTGATAAAACTATTGTAAGTAGGGTTTCGACCTTTTAATGGGTAGGTGATTTTTAGGTCACGCAGGTTTTATTTATTTTAGTCTAAACAACTATTTTGTAAATTAAATTTACGAGTTATTAGGTGACAGTCAATATTAATACGTTAAACTTTTGTTTTATGCAAAATGTAACAAAACGTAAGACTTCCAGTAATGAATGATGGAGTGGGGATCACGTCTACGAATTTTTATAAATCATAATTTACTCGTTATAAGGTTATAACTATAAGGAAAAGCTAATTGCCATAAGGAAAAGCTCATTGCGCAAACTCATTGCCATTTTTGTTTTTGTGTTGTCCTAGGTATATTAATGTGAATATAGATTGTGGTTATTTCGTTCTATCTGTTTGCCTTGTTGATTATTATGTTGTTTCGATTTTTCGGTGGTTTTATAGAACTTTCTATTAAGGACAATAATATACCTGCGCTTATGCAACCAACAACATAAAACAAACAATATAAAATGATAAGGGCTGCAAATTCCTGAATTAAACGTAAGTTACCATAATATATTTAAACAACATATTCCACCTTTTTCCAATAATAAAACTAACCAACATTTAAATATATTAATACATGCATATAAATAATTATAACCTTTCACAAACATAACAAATTTTACATCACATTTTATATATACAAATAATCTCAATACTGCTTCAATAATATTATAAATTAACTTATTCGTTGTGGTTTTATAACTGTAGAACCTGATGATGCTGTAAAGCGAAACCGGTAATTGAAAAGAAAAATGAATAAGGAAGTACAAAATTCTCTTAATAATATGTTTAATGTTGTATTGTTTGCGTAGGTGGCGTTTGGGTGGTTCTTTGTAAGTGCGAATATGAAAGGTTGTGTTCAATCCTCAAAGCACAAAGCGAAGCCTGACGATGCTGTAAGCGAAACGGGTAGTATAATAAATAAAATTTAAGTAAGGAAGTACAAATTTTATTTCAAATGCTAACGTAATTACTGTAGGATTTTTTAGTTAATATAGTAAGACTTTGTCTTTTGAGATTGACTTTGTATGGGACAAAGCATTGTTAAATTCTGTAGAAAAATTAATAAATATATTTCACTTATTTAGTTAAATAATTACACTTCTTTTTAAATGATTAATAATTTCCTTTCTCTAAAGAAAACTTTGGATATTGGCAAAAGCGCATTTATAACGCGCACGCCGCTAGCAATACGCCAACCTAAGCACCGGTTGGCCGGTACCCTAAAACAAGAAAATCCCTAAAATATCTTTCTTTTTGCGTCGTCTTTCGCTGCTGGCGGCGTGTTTGTGTGACGAACCAATTTTCTTGAAAGATTTGCCAACAAAAACGAGGGGGGTAAGTGAAATAAATAAATGTTTCAATATTAATATTAGTTATAAATTGATACAAATACTTTTATTTATCTAATCATGCTCTGATTATAGGCTTTTTAAGTAGATTTTGTTTCATTAATTAATAGAATGGTGTGATGTTTTTTGTATTGTCAAATGTCCTGTATATACGTTGTTATACACGTGTGCCAAAAATATATCAAAATTTAGTTTATATTTAACGTAAAAGAACAACGTTGTGTATATTGTTTTAACTTAAGGTACATTTGCTTTCTAATTTTGTAATTTAAGGCTATGCCAATAGAATTTTTATTGATAATTAGTTACATATATTGTCAGTCAATGTCTGCGAGTATAAATATTATTTCAGAGTACGTGTTCGTGAATTTTAACATTTTTCTTGTACAAATTTGTAAAGTATATTTTTCACAAGATTTATGGTTTAAATTTGACCGTAATGGGTTCTTCTGGTCTAGCCTAGTATATGATAAAACCCACAAAAGGTGTATTTAATCATATTTTTAAATCACATCAAATTTTAAATATAACATTAAAACCAAATAATACTTGAATGTTCACCGTAATAGTTTTAAGTAATTTAAAGGGAACGTAATATCAAAAAGACAAACATGGTTACATATAGACATTGTGGTGATTCTTTTCGCTGAACAGCACAGCTGTTCAGATATCATTTCTTTCGTCTGGAGCAGTAGATCTTACTAATTTTGTGGTCGGGTTGAGTACTAAAAAGACTAATTATCTTTTCATAATTCTCAAAAATTGCTTTGTTTATATTTATTACAGTAGTCAAACAATTTCCTTTGTACAATCGTGTGCGTAAACTTCTAAATAAACCACACGTACTTTAAGAAAGAAATTCCAAAGTTCTAGAAAATCCGAATATGGCTGCTGAAAATGAACAAAAACAGGGCGACTATCGTTATGACGTTGAGCAACGGCTGGAAACTGGTTTAGGTGAGGAGGAAGAGAATTCGAATGATATCGCAAATCGCATTATGAATTACTACGATAGTGTTTTCTTTGATATGTTAGCATCACTACCCGCTTCGGTCAAGCGACGCCTGAAAGCACTCAAGAAAAACCAATTGGAGTTGACTAATATTGAAGCAAAATTCTATGAAGAGGTATTTTTTTTACTATTTTTACTTATAGGTAATTTTTGTAATTAAATGCTTGATTTTGTGTACACCCCTTACTATGCTCTAGCATTTAAATGTGGAATACAGATTTGTGAGAAAGAAGGGAATAAGACAATGGTTCAAGTAGAAAGAGTTTATTCTGGGAAATGATAGTACGAAGAGTGATTTGGATAGAGAGCATGAAGTCGATCTATGATAGATTTTGCAGGTCTAAAAATTTAAATTTCTTGAGAACTGTTTTAAACTTGAAAATTGTTTATGAAAATTTCCTCGCAAAATGACACTGTTTTCTTATGTCCCTTCGGTTATATATTTTTCCATAAAATTTTCACTGTCATAGACCTTGCGAGTTGCTTTCCATTTATCTTATTCCTGGTAGGACCTTTCTCTTTGCTGCCCACTATCCCCAGTGTGCTAGGACATACGTCCAAGTTTAAGATAGGAGACATTAGGTTATGAACCAAAAGTTTCATCCCAAAGGTTTGCATCATTGTAGCATGTACTAATTTGACACAATAGTGGAAAAAACTTAAACATTTTTGAGAACTACTCAAAAACATTTTAATAGTTTGACTTTCAATAATTTTTTTAAGGATTAAACTGGGTTTTAATTATTTGTAATTATTTAGATTTCGTACTCTAATTTGACATACTTTAAATTGGACAGAAATGATGTTTTGCTTTTATTAATTAATTTTATTAATTATACCTTTCTAGTTTTAACTATCATCAATTAAAATTATAAGATGTGTTATTCTATAAGTGGAATATTGTTTTGCTCATTCAGCGGTGATCAACCTTTTTCATATCGCGGGCTAAAATTACGTCTTATGTTTCAATCCAAGGCTACCAGGTATGGCCAACCTTTGGAAAGTTGGGGTTTTAGGATATTGAAGTATCGGGGCGTAGGTAATAGGTAGTTGTGAAAACATAATAATGATACTATTTATATGATTTTATATAAAAAGTTACATGAATAAGAATAATGTATTGATTAAGTATTTACTTAAATCAGCAGAAATTAATGAGAAGGTTGAGAAACAAAATAATCAATATTGGGATCTATCCCAATATATAGGCACAGTGCTTTCTAAATTTTCATCTGTAAGCCTGCTTCGATACTTCAATTTATTATTTCTCATTATGGAAAAGAACTGTTCACATGCATAAGTGCTTCCAAATGCTCAAATATTTTTCTTGCAAATCCTCTCAGCTGTGGGTACTTTTCTTCGGCTAGGTATGTTCTGTGGAAATCACTTAGCTCCACGTCTTCAAATGTGTTACTTCCTGAAGCTCGATCAACTCCATTTGCATGTGTACCGGAGCCTACGTCACTTTTCATCGCAGTAGCAAAAAGGATAAAGCAGCTATCCATGTTTTTGAAGTCGGGAAATCTATTGAAAAATTCCTGCGACAGTGATATAAGTTCTTCAGATATTCAGTGTATTCAGTATTTTCGTGGCTGGGTAGTGTTGGAACATGATAACAGCTTCCAGATCGCATTTATGTTTCCCACAAGCGAAGTTTGTTCTGAAACGCTTTTACCGACTTTGTTTTTGAAGCTTCAAATTCAACTAGTTTAAATGACCCATGAAATGTCAACTAGAAATGCTAAATCACATAACCATTTCTGATCACTGACTTCAGACAATGAGTTTTCTTTGATTTCCATAAAATGGGCTATTTATTGCCTAAGATCGTAAATTCCTTTTAGCATTTTGTCTTTGCTTAACCACTTTACTTCGCAATAATATGTCACATCACCATGTTCTGAAGAGAGGTAATCCAAAAATGCTTTGAATGGTTAAGCGCGTAGGGTCGAATAGTATTCATTGTCTTGATTACCACATCCATAACGTTTTGGAATCGAATGGGCTTAGAACACAAGTTTTGTTGGTGGATAATGCAATGTAGGATTATTAAATCATCAATTTGCACATTCAAGTCAATTGCTTTTTCTTTCAAAATTCTGATGAAACCCTTTCGTGAACCGACCATAGAACGTGCATCATCTGTGAAAACTCCAACTAATTTGCACCGCTGTAAACCATACTATTCGATAACACTTCTAACCTCACGAAACAATATCCTCTCCAGTATTAGTCCCTTTTAGACGCTGTAAAGCCAGAGATTCCTCAGTTACAGTAAATTCTTTGTCAACAATTACAAATAGCCAGTTGTGCTGTATCAGATAAGTCGTGCTCTTGTCCAAAGCAATCGAAAATGCTTGAAAATCAGTCACACGATCAGCCAATTTTTTCTTGATATCACTAGCCATCAGATCTATATGTCGACTATGAAGCTAGCTTTCGCAACATTGTTCAGTTGCGTCCTTTGCTTAATAAAAGTTTGTTTCTATTTGTCCAAATTGGTGATTAGCTTTTGAATTTTATCTTTTGCCAACTGATCCGTGAGTACATGCTGAGTAATATGCTTATTTTATATTGTATCCTTTTAAAACAGATATGGATTCATTACGTAACAGGCAGAGAGGCTTCCATTGTGCGTGATAAAAAACAATTCAGTAGTCCATCTTTCTTGAAAAGATGTTTCGATTTTAAAAAGTACTGCGGGCCGGATCAAAAGCCGGGGCAGGCCTCGCTTTGTCCATATATGTGTTAGATACACATTTTAGTTTTAATGTAATTATTTTAGTTTATACAAATACAACCTCCTAAAATTATTTTGGATAATTGCATCAGAATTTCTTCCATTATATTTTGCCATTCTGTTAAAGGTGGCCCCACATACTTCCTGTGCAAAACAAGTACATTAAATTTCATTGGATAAGTAACAGAGATTGTCTCATATCTCTAGCAAGCTCTAGCATGGTTGAAGGTATTTTACCAGGTTTAGGTGTGATAGCGAGGACAGGGGAAATAAGTATTGGATGAAAGATAGGGAAAGAAGTTTTAGAATATGTGGGATGGAGGAAGAAACGTGGAAGCATTTGGTACATGCATGTGAAGAAATGTGGGCGAAAGAACATAGGATGGTAGCGGGTAATTGGAGAATGCACATAGGCATGGAGTAAGTGACACAGAAGTAATGGAGAGAATAATGTATGAGATTAATTAGAGCTCAATGTGGAATCATAGGAGGGGTCAAAGAGAGGATGCGGGAATTATAAATAAGTTGGAAATACAAGGTAGGGGTGAGTATGTGTGGAAAAGGGTTTTGTTAGGAGTTGTACATAGGAATGGGAAAAATAGGTAAGAAGAAAGAAGGGAAGAAAGGTTACGTGAGCACAATGCGGGAATGAATGGGAGAGAGGAGAACAAAACATGGATGCGAGGACTGTGTAAATTAAAAAAAAAAGGACAGAGGATACCATAGATGGTTAACGGAGAAAGTTAAAATCGAAAAAGTCTCATTTGTCGATATCTTTCTCTTGACAATAAATTATTTATTTCTTTAGTTATTTTCTTTTGTGTTCAATTTTAGGAAGGGATAAGATACAACCTCGTTATATAAGATACAACCTCGTTCACAACTTCCACACCTCCCATCATCTTCTGAAACCATCTATTCGTAGACCATCCAATCATCTTATTCACATTTATTCTGCACTTTATCCACTCGTTCGCACTTTTATCCCTTTCTGCATACATCAGCCCTTTCATATATGCTTCCTTAACCAACCTAGTTCCTTCATCGTTCAATACTTTCTTCTCAAAATTTACCATCCTTTTCACTCCGTTTATCCAGCATTTATATTTTCCTAATTCCCGAAGTACTATCTTATTAGACGTATTCCTATTTAATCCTAGCATCCTTTTCGGACATCCAACGTGCACCCTCTCTATCATCTCTCTCTCTTCGACCGCCCATACCTACCTCTGCTCCATACATCTTAAAACTAACACACTTCTATGATCATATTCCTCATTTTCACTAATTCCTTATACCTTCTTTCTCATATCAACCTCATTCTTTCTATAGTTCCCTTTGCATTCTTCGTGTGAATCCCGCTTTACTTTTTAAATAAAATTTAATTAACATGTGATAGTATTCCAATCTTCAAAATTAATTATGTCACACATAAGGAGCTCCTATTGTTGAAAATACAATACTACCCGACTTTCGTACCTACATAGAGGTTTCTTATTCAACTAAGAGCTTTCTCTTCAGTAGTAAGCTCTTGAAATGGCCAACATGTTTCAGATACGAAAAATAGTATGTTTTAGACGTCCATGAGATTTTGGAGTATACGTATTAAATGAAATTTTAAGATTGGAATACTATTTTTTTAATTGAATATGTACACTTCAAATCATTGCAATATTGTATAAACTCAACTGTTACTCCAACCAAGCTTATTGGCAGTTGCAAGAGCTTACTAGTGATAAAAAAGTTCTTACTTGAATAAGAAGGTATCTTCATGTAGGACCGAAATCCGGAAAGTTTTATCTCCGCTATTGATATCTTCCACCTAATTTAATGCGCCTAAGGTCTCTTTTAACAATTTGATACGCGTAGTACTCCGAATAGATATGTTCAATGAAAAGTAGTATAAAAGTAGAAAGGTATATATGAACTAGTCTATTCCATTTTGACATTTTTTATTCTTCAATATAAATATGGAGCCCTGGAATTAGCGCATTTTGGTTTGTTCATGTTAGTTTTCTACTCATTTAGCGTTTTATGTTGCTTTAAAGAGTTTTAATGCTTTTTCTCTATTATCCATAAGTATTTTTGTTCTTACAGTATAAAAGAAATGTTAACATAATAATAATATAATCATTATTGCCATAACTCTTGAAATGTAATTAAAAATAATTATAAACCAAAATATAAATTCTTAATGGCTTCCTCGAAGAGAGTACTTGGAAATTAGCTTTATCAATTTTTCATAAATCCTTTTGCTATTTTTCGCATTATTCTTATCCCCTCACACCCATCCAAAATTTATTATCTCTCCATATTCATACATCTAAATTTAGCGATTAATATTTTATTCTCAATATTTATGTCTTTTGTGAAATATCTCACATTCGCTCCTATTGGTCTAATTATTTTTATCTTCACCATCATTCCTTTAACCAAGTTCCCCTTCATTTATTTTCATTTTCCACCATTCCATCGATCATCCTAATCTCTCAACTTGTGCCCTATCTCTCATCCACATACTCCCATGAACCCCTATATCCATTTCATTATTACATTTGTCATACTCACATTTCACCACTCTAACATATCCTTCATCATCTTCCATTCATATTTTGGCATTTTCTTATATCCGTCGATGTTAACATTTTCAAAAGTTTACAAGTAAGAAAAAAGAATAATAGAATCGAAATATGGTTTTATTTTAAAGGTTCACCAATTGGAATGCAAATATCAAAAACTTTATACGCCTTTATATGAAAAACGCAATCAGATAACATCTGGTGCTCATGAGCCTAATGATGATGAATGTGATTTTGGCCCTGATGAATTGGACGAACACCTCTCAAAGACTCTGGAGGAAAAAGCCAAACTTGGTAAGAAGTGATTATAGTAATTAATCTTTATTAACAGGACCATCCCCTTTATTAATTTACAACCCTTAAATATAGATAATCACGTATATCAAATGTAATAATTACATACAAACTAAGTTCTCTTAAGATTACATTGGTGATCTATTGAATTAGACATCCAAATTATGTCTTTAATTTGATTACTTCGAGATTCTATGAATTAAAGTTTGTATTGAACTATTTCTGCGGAAGAATATCTATCAAAGATAAGAGTTAAGCATTCTGCGTACATTAATGTCAAGTGCAAGGAAGCCACCATAGGGGGTTTTCAAAGAAATACTGCCCTAGATTTTAGGTTTGTGTTAACGGTTCTAGGTTCTAGATTTAGGTTTGTGTTACATATAATTGCTTATAGAGCATTTGGTGTAGAATATATCCTTGCAGCGGGTATTTAATATATAAAGGAAATACTCACGTATTGCTTAGTTTACTCTCTTACTGATTGTATTGCTTAGTTTATTTTTGTTAGCTAGTTAAAAATTCGTATGTTTTTTTTTTATATAAAGGTTTGTTAGTTGTATAGAAAGTATTGATGCCAATAAATATTTACTATATAAAACATATTTCTCCAAGCAGCTCTCCACAGTCTATGGAACAGTTTATCATTTTAGGTAACCAAAGGACATCTATTGCCTTACTCCTACTTTCTAAGGTCTGCATTTATATACCAACTCGTTTCTGATCATCTTCTTTTTTCCTGTTAGGGTATTGAAGTTACTCTACAATATTGAAAAGCATTAGATTTTTTCTTCTTTGTTCTCTATCTTGGAACTCTAGATGACTTCACTTCTTGCACTGGAGGTTGCATTTGCATTACTTATAGTGTACATTTGCATTAGTTTATTTTTATGGATAATTTGTCGGAAAAAATACGAACAAAAATAAAATTGTATAATTGTTTAGGTGATGATCCAAAAACTGATGAACAGAAGAAGAACGAGGAAAATGTTAGCGGCGTACCGGAATTTTGGTTGAAGATCTTCAAAAACGTTCCGATTCTGGCCGAAATGGTTCAGGAGCATGATGAACCAATCCTGAAACATTTGGTCGATATGAAGACGATATTCAGCGAATCTCCTATGGGTTTCACATTGGAATTCTATTTTACACCGAATGAATATTTCACGAATTCGATTCTGACTAAAGAATATGATATGAAATGCGTTCCGGATCCGGATGATCCTTTTAGTTTTGAAGGCCCGGAAATCTTTCGGTGTCGTGGCTGTGTTATTAATTGGTCTAAGGTAAGAATCTATTTTTTCAGTCCTCTACTTGATTTTTTTTTTATTAATTATGAGGCATTCGAATTTTTGTTTTATAAAAAAAATAATGATAACTATTTTATTCGTGATGTTCTCTTTGACCAATAACAAGGTTTTTAGGATTTATTAGAAATATTTCTTACTTTTTTTTATTTTTGTCCGGTTTCGACTTTTGGTCAGTCCTGTCGATATGAAGATGTTATTTAGTGTGAAAAGCCGAAATCGACCGTAAAAAAGAGTAAAAATCAAGCAAGGAAGTGCATTTACTATTTCTAGTATTGTATATTCGGTACATGAAAACTTCAAATCTAAAAATAAGTAGCAAAATACATATAAATTTTGTATTATTTTAGTGTTTTCTACATATTTTCGAATTCATTATTATTTCCAAATAAGTTTATTGCCCTTGTTTTATTACATATAATTATTTTTTATATTACGAAACATTTTTATGTTTTCGTATTTTTAAAGAATTTTATTATAGAACGTGGAGATAAAATTTGAAATTTGTAAGTCAAATTTTACGCAATTGAATAAAATTTGAATTGATATTTTTTATACATGCTTCTTACAGTACTTTCTTTTTAGTTACTTTTTTTAGTAAATTAAAATCTTTTTTTACAGGGCTCTACTAATAATAATCCGTTAACGTAGGGCCCTTAATATGCAAGGCAGCTAAAAACTGTTGGGACCACTGAAACATGCCTATCGGAGACAAAAGGAAAATAATTTTTCGCTGAATTACTTCAACTACATTCGGGTTTGTGGGTTCTGAAGGAGGAGCTGAGTCCGACACCAGAAATTAGCGTCGGGGTCTCTAATGTAGGAAGGGCAACAAAATGAGTAACTACTTGATTGAACGACGTTCAAATTTTGGGTCTCCCCGTGCAGACTTTTTTAACAGCTCAGGATTTCAATATCTCTAAAAATAAAAATATTGAAATACGTCTCACTGTTGGAATCCACATTTTAATTTAATGAAAATCAAATGTTTCAAAATTCCATTTATTAACAATTTGCATTTTGGGTACCCCTAGCTACGAGGCCCAGCAAATATACGTTGTACATGTTTCGAGAAGACAATTACCTCTATTCAGAAACTAATTAAACTGCGTTGTATAAATATAAATGAAAAGAGCAAATAACCATTTAATTATATTTATATAAAGCTGTTTAATTATGTTCTGAAGAAAAGCACATAACCATTTTAACCAATTAAATGTACATTTGACATGTTTCAGAGAGACAATTACCATTTAATAATATATATTAATTATAATAAATCTATTTATAC
>WYDF02268523.1:0-18334 GCA_009867245.2 Adranes taylori
AAATTTATTTATTTTTGTTCATGTAAGAATTTAAATTTTATGTGGAAAAGAATTTAAGTTTATCTGGAAAAATGTTTTACCTCAAAAAAGGTTATCACATTTCCTAAAAGATAAAAGTAAATGGTTTTTTTGTTTTTATTGAAAATGTTGCGGTCGGTGTAAAGTGTATATACAGTAAGTTGAAAATATTTCTTTTCAGCTTTCAACCACCCCTCCCAACGCAGCACACTGGATCCGCCCTTGCAAACAGCTTCATTATCTACAGCCTCATACTCACGGACTCTCCGAACTTTTCTTCCCACACACTTTTCATTTTTGAGCCGCTACTTTCAGTTTCATTGCTACCATCCTTGCATGATGCCTGCTTCCCCCACTATTACTTAAGCAATGGCTAAGAAAATTCTACTTCTTTACACATTCTATTCATATAAAACACATTCTTCCTCCTTTCCTTTCACTTTCCGGTACTTGCACTGCACACTTTCTGAATCATTCCATTCATTTAATTCTGTCATTCGCCATGCTTACTATATCATCTGCATAACTCAGTGATGATACTCTCTCTACCAAACAAAACACCCCATACTGCCCCTTCCTCATCACTTCTTCGAAATCAGCCATATAAATATTATTAATTCTACATCGTATTATTGATCTTTCACACATTGTAACAGAGTGCTGTTACTATAAAAATAATATTGCTTACATTCCGTGACTAGATCAAATGAATAGATTTAATTATCTTAAGTAGGCAACCTTATAGCCAAAAGACTGCATAAAATAATATCTGCATAAATAAATCCTATACGTCAAACTTGAAAAGCATAAATAAATAAACAAACAATAGTCAAATGTTTCCAATATTTTGCCGTACCATATTTTAAATAGAAGATTATATTATTTAAACGCATTTACAAATAAATAATAAGAATATTATTCCGAAAATGCGTTCTAATATAATTAACCAGTATATTCAAAATATATTTAAAATACATAAATTATTATTTTTTCCGCATTTAAAGAATGTAAGTATTACAATATTTTATCTTCTACATAATTACGTCGCGCGTATAAAAGAAAGAAATATATGATAGTTTGAATAAGAAAGAGAGAGTGTACGTTCATTTGCGTCATTATTTATAATACTTATATAGCATAATTCTGTATGCCTGTGCGAGCATGATATATATAGGTAACCGCATGAATATGAAAGAGACAGAATGTATCCCCGTATGATCAGACGTAATAAGAATGGTTAATACTATATTAGAGAAGGAAACGCTTGTACATGCGTTGTGGTAGGGTCCACTGTTCCACACAAGTTATGTGTGCTGTGTGTGCATGGTCCACTATTAAAGAGAGAATTTCTAAGCTTTTAAGACTCACCCTACTAAACTAAAATCCCCCATCAGGTGATAATGCTATGGCTAAGGTTTTGCAGGTTGCTTTAGCTGTAAAGCGAATGCTATAGCGTATATCTTATCTGCAAGCTATCAGCTTACCATAATTTCTAAAAACATTCCACTTAGTACCAGTTCCAGACTGAAGAGGATGATAAATCCTAAAGCCTTCTTCAAACAAACGCTCTAAATTCCCCAAACGATATACAATCCGAACAGGGAGTGGAGTTTTAGTTAGGGTAGAAATCTTACACTGTCGGATGTACGGGCATCCTTCGCCTTTTGAAGGTTTCTACACTTCCTAGGTAAAACAAAAAAAAAGCTGTTAAGAACAGTCTCCAACCCTCCCAAGTCCGACAACAGCAGCCAGCAGACAGCGGTAAATTTTAGGTAAGAATAATTGTCAAAATAATTCTTATACCGTTTATAGCTATATCATTAGATATACCGTTCATAGCTATTAATTGTATGTATTTTGAATGAGTTATATTTCCTTTCAACATTCCGTTAACCTATCTCCTTTTTACTAAGCGCACGTACTACTGACTTATGTTAACAATTAGGTGCTCAGGTGTCAATAGTATCTATGTGAACAAGGACCTATTGTGACTGTTAGCATTTCCTTCGCTTCGTATAAGTCCGCTAAAGTGCGACTAGCGCTAGCCTATGTAAACAAGGACTGGATGTAGTTGCTCAGATTACAGTAATACCTATGTAAACAAGGACATTGTTGTAACTAATAGTATTTCCTTTACCGTTACGTTCACTAGTATGCAACCAGAGCTTACCTATGTAAACAAGGGTTAGTTTTGAGTGCTGGGGTAGTGATGGTCTCTTTGTGAACAAAGATGCTATTATAATCTTTAGTGATTACCTTCTCCGTTACCTGCACTTCGGTGTCAAAGGCTGACCTATGTAAACAAGGGTTAGATGTTGATACTCTGGCGACAACGGCACCTCTGTTGTCAAGGGTGCTGCTGTAGCTAGTAGTGATTCATTAGCTAGAGTATACCCAACGCTGACTTCTATATACGAGGTTAGTTCTGGAACTCATGTGACATTAACGCCTATGTACACAAGGGTGTTATTGTGACTAGTAGCGACTTCTGAACATACCTGTCCTGTCAATAATCCATATCAAACATTGAGATTTATCCGCCCTCCCGTATTTTTCTATGATTTACAACCCGTCGTTAGTAGCGAATTCTGAGCCTTCTTACCTGTCGCCCGTGATTATGTATTGAGCGTTATCCACCGTTCTTCATTTATGCATGATTTATAACCCGCAGTTAGTAGCGAACTCCGAGTGTTCCTACCCTATCTGTATATTGATTCCATACCGTATATTGAGAGGTAGCCGTCATTCTGTTATAGCATATGTAGCCTCACGCTTATCGTCTGCTTGAATATGATTAATTGCTTGCTTCTCATAGTTACATGCTACTCACATTTTCACAGTTTCGCTATTTTATCACCGCATTTTTGTAGTACTAGACAAGCACCGCTAAATTTATTTATACCTTTTTTTCATTATTAATGTCGCGTTTGCATCACCGTATTAAAACCATTTGGCTTTATTGTTTTATTTATGGTATATTATAATAACCGCCGTAAAGGCTGAAATGATTAATGTTTATGTTTTGATTAGTGATTATTGTATTTGTAAAATGATACTTTTCTTTTCTTTGTTTATAATTAGAAGAACAATACACGGTTTTATTAAAACCCTAATGCTGTTGCACTTATTAGTGAATAAGTTTATTACAGCTTCCACGCAAGAACGAGAACACCTGGACACACTGAGAACACACTGAGAACCGAAGAAACGTGACCATCAGTTCCAGAGTGCGGTTTCACTTTAAACTGACCTGGCGCCCGACCCACCTCTTTCCGAAGAACATTTGATTCTGTAATTATTAATGAGATTTTTGTTTGCGCCTTATATTAGCGCCTAACTAGAAAAGGGTTACAACATTTTTGAGATGGCGTTACAACATTCTTCTTATCATCCCTTCAGTATTTCCAATAATTCTACTTCTTCCATTCAATTTTATAATCACACCCTCACCAAGTCATCAAAAGCAGATTTTAGATCAATGAAAAACTGATATAACTTTGTGAAATCAAGAAACAGTATTCCAACTCCATAAATTCTTTATTTCAACAATTCTTACATGAAATTGTAGAAAATGGATACTATTCGGATTTGGGGCCTGTTGGAGAACCCTTGTTCTAGTACAAGGGTACTCAATTACAAGAACCCTTATTCAAGTATTAAGAGTCCTTAAAGAGGACCGAAATCTGAAGAGAATCCATTTTCTACAATTTGATAATAGAATTGTTGAAATAAAAAATTTTTGGAGTTGGAATACTATTTTTTAATTTCACAATCATGTCAACTCCAAATCACTACAGCAATAAATTATCAAGATGTAACTTTTTCACTATACTTATTTCCGGGTTTATTATGTAATTTTACAATATTACTAGGTGTCCCTCTTTCCTTGACTAATGCAGTTTAAGTCTTTCGCAGTACTCATTTTTTTCACTTCTTTTTCCAGCTTCTTGTTAATAACCCACGCAAATAGTATGTATATACCATTCATCATAGTTATACGTCATGTAATTTCTTGCATCACTCCTCTCATCTCTTTTATGCACCGGAATTACTTCTCCTTGCTTCCATTCATCTTCTGTTCTCTTCCATACTGCATTAATCCCTCTTGTCATCGCTCTGATCCCTTCTTCATTCATATTCTTCCACACGTATATAGCCAATCCATCAGGCACACATGAACTTCCCTCTACCGTCTTATTTATTATTTCCACAGTTTCTTGCTCCACTATCTCAAGCAAGCAAATTAATTAAATAGGAAAACTGACAAAATGAGAACAACTTTACTTAATTAAGGTGAGAGCTGCAGTTGTTTAACTAGTAAGTTAATTATAAAGATCAAAAATTATCCAAAGAATATTTATCAAATTAATCGAACAGCTTAAATAAAAAGACCCAGTCAGTACAGTAGGACCTAATCAAAGTGAGGAGAGCTCCACCTCCAGTTGCTTAAAAAATTAATATTATTTTAAATATCAAAATAAAATTAGGAATTTTTATCCCAGCAATCAGACCAATAAAATAATTGGATATAAAATAAACTACAAATCTTAGCAATACTGTAAATAACAGTTACAATTCAGCAAAGGAAAAAAAACTTATAGTGAGGTTTATTGTTTACGCAAATTCTGCTTCAGATTTTTCAATTCTCCAAGATATTGCTTACTATTATATTTTATTATCAGTTACAGAATTATATTTCATTTGTTTGATATTTCATCTCACATATTGCCCATGCTTACAGAGGCATCCCGTGAATGGGAGCTATGGCTTCAATACTCCTGGATATCCCTAAGTAACATTTATTTTATTAGCTTTCAAACCTGTGGAGGTATTTGGAAGATAACACTTCGGTGGTTATACTCCTAGATAACTCCACGAAAGTGTATATAGGCAGTGTTCACGATTTTTATACAATATTGTAGCGTTGATTACAATCAACAGGGATATCTGGAAGATAGGAGCCACGATTTATATACTCCTAGATATTCTTACGAAACATATATTTTAGATTAGCTTTCTGATAGGTGGAGTTATCTGGAGGATGTAAATTACGGTGGTTATACTCCCACGAAAGCATTATTGTACTGTTCATAGTACATGATATCAAATTACAAATTACTAATATGCAAGATGAGAACCGCGTCATGTGTGTCTTATCTTTCCAACTATATCTAAAAAAACTATAGTATTTCATGTACCATATAGTCAAATGTAAATGAAATGTAATTTCATAGATATTCAAAGTTTGAAATTTTATCAAGTTAACATTTTTTGAAATTATCTAAATATGTCCCAATAAATAAAAATGCCCATTTTAAAAGTCTGCTAGACGCAAGCTAATTACGTATAAACAATCGTTGCATTTAAGTGAATTAGATTACAAGCTTATGTTTATATCAAAACAACATATTACATTATTACAACATATTACATTAACTGTTGAGTTTGCAGTTTTAAATTATTATACAAGTGCATTTTTTAGCACACGTCGAAGCTAGGATAATAATTAATCGATTAAAGATCTTAGTAAAAAATGCAGAGTGTGGTAAAACAGAGGCACACATTCATAGTACGAGGGCTATCCAGATAGTAACTTACGTTTTGGAATAAAAAAAACCCAAGGAAACATATTTTATTATTTAAATTTGGAAACGACGATGCACAAGCTTATTAATTCCATCGTGACAGAATTTTGCCCCTGAGACTTCAACCACTCATTCAAGCCAGTTAGTAGTTCCGCGTTGTCGTTGAAGCGCTGCGTTGCCAGATCATGTTTGAAAACGAGTGGTTGTCGCTCAGCGCAAGATCTGGACTGTGCGGCGGATGATCAAACACCTCCCATACAAAATGATCCAAGAGTTCTCGAGTGCGATTGGCCGTGCGCCGGCGGGTGTTGTAATGAATAAACAAAACCTTGGAACTCTTGTTTCCCCGACGCTTGTTTTCCCCGACCATATCTCTCAGAGTTTATTGCTGAACCACGTTCGAGCAAATCCTCCAGAAGCACACCCTCCCTGCCCCAAAAAACTGTTGCCATAGTCCTTCTTGATGACAAAGTTTGCAAACATTTCCTTGGTTTTTTGGGAGAACTTGTATTTCCCCAATCCATAGACTGTTTTTTGGTCTCACAAGTCACATGTTTTACCCAAGTTTAGTCCCCAGTTACGACACGATCGAGAAGTGAGTCACCATCATTCTCGTAGGCCTGAGAAATGTCAGCGATGCTGCCATCTGCGCTGTTTTTTGTGATCTTCAAACAAGAGTTTCGGTATCCATCTGGCACAAAATTTATGGTAGCCTAGCTTTCCCGTCAATATATATTTCATGCAACAAACTTCGTGAAATTTGATGATACTCAAACGATAACTCCGTATTTGTGAAGCGGCGGTTTTCACGAATCTTTTCATTGATTTTCGCCACCAGTTCATCGGTCACGATGGTCGGTGGTCCACTTCCTTCTTCGTCGTGCACGTTAGTGCGGATATTTTTAAACTCAATACACCACTGCCGTACTCCGCCTTCACTCATTTCGTTGTTTCCGTACACTCTACAGAGTTTCCGATGAATTTCAATTGGTCTGTGGTTTTCCGCCAACAAAAATCTAATCACCGAACGCACTTCGCAACTAGCGGGATTTTCTATTGCAGCACACATTTTGAAAATTCACAGTGTACAAAGCAGAAGCTAGCTGCTCTCATCAGCTAGCAAATATAATTATATGTCAAATGCTCTAGATTTATATATGCACCAGGTAGGTATTAACTCGATTCATGTTTTTGAAACGAAAATAAGTTTTTGTTCATCTTCCAGTAGACCTCAAATAAATAGATAAAATTTTGGCATTTATTCAAATTTTAATGTATGCGTATTATGAATGTTTGCAAATAAAAACGTACATCGAAAATTTGGCCATATACTATGGAACTCTACTGGCTACCAGCTGTGTAATAATTATGAATAACTATAACCTATAGAATTAATAAATTGGTGTGAGGGTGGCACTAAAATTATCTGAAACTAAATTCCTTCAAATAACTAATGCTGCCAACTGCTGCTAGCTTTTAGGTTTTTTTTCTCTTATGATAGACAATATGCGTACTAATTATAACATACATGATACGTGATACATTTCGTAAATATCTTTTGAGATTCTGTTTTCTACAATTAATTTTTTTAATGTCGATTGTATAAATGAAATTTTCCTCTTTCCTCGAGAAAGATGGTATTTATTCCCTTCCTCTTTAAGTGCCATGTACTCCAAGTACGTTGGCAACCGATAACTGAAACCTTATTTTATCTGCGGCAGCTCGAAACAATGTTCTACTAGTTGATAGGTTGAATCATTGTCTCAAATTCAGTAGCCATGATGTTTTTATTCTACCCTGGCTCCGACGGGCCGCAATTTTGCCTTGAATGATGTTTTGAAGAAGCACATACTTACTATTTCGCATGGCATCACCGAAATTCTTCAACTTCTGTAACTTTTTTGTACTTGTTTTTTCTGTCTGCTTCTGCATTTGAGCTTTCGCATTAGATTTACGCGCCTTCCACAAAATTCTTAACATTCTTTTGTACGTCCATATTTCAAATGCCTCTAGTTGCTTACACATAGCTTCTCATGCTTCCATTCCATACAAAATATGCTGAAGATATAACAGCGAAGAAATCTGATGCAGATTGTTATGAATAAGTCACGAAGGGTAAGAACCCTCTTCATTTTCATAAACGTTGCGCTCGCCAATTCTATTCTGTATTGTATTTCTTGACCCTTTCCACGCACTAAAGACGTTTGACATGCTGTAGCCTCTCGACGCAAATTTTCACAAGACTGAAGCGTCAAACAGTCTAGAAGAAAAACCTTATTAGTCCTGCTTGGTGTATTCTTCAAAATAAAAGTACAACTATACTACTAAAAGATAATCCTTGAAACACAGTTGAATTTTTTATACTCAATAAGGTTTTAACAATTAAATGTTCATATAAAACAGTGGAAATAATATAAATTTATTCTGAAACTAAAATTGATTGAAATAATACTCAAATGGATGATCATTCGTATTATTATTATTTGCTTGAATTATGTATAAACATACTAACGAAGTTGTCTTTTTAATATTATTATGTGTATTGTGGAAATTTATTTGCAAAATAAGTTGGCACGCAAGGCAGTTAGTACAACGGAAATTAAGTTACTCATTTGTTAACTTGGAGAGTACATATTAAACACCTTGCAAAATTAACAACGAATTCATCACGAGTAGAATTCAAAAATGTGTCCCAATTTTCTACAAGCATAAATCATTTGACTAGTAAATATTTATAATTATGCAAAATTGTATTTCATTTAGGTCAGAATTTACATCAATCAAATCGATCAAGAAATCTTTATTGGTATATAAAATAACAAAACAACTAGCAATATTCTACAAACTCAAATTACAAATAAAGAAGATACAAAAAGAACAAAAAACTAAATCAAACTCCTCTCTTTGCTGAATCAAAACTAAATCATTCTCTCTTTCTTCTCTCTCAAAAACACTCTTACATTACGCGCCAAATACCTTTCTTCATCATTCAAATGCATGACCGCACATTTATTCCAATACATGTTTCCCCTTTCCACATCTAAATCGCGTAAGATTTTTTTTCATGCTTACGTCATATACTCCGGAATTCCTTCTCTATTCATTATGCTCAAATATTTCCTATTACATCTCCCATTCGGCCATCTCTCTTGTACTTCAATATCCAACAAATCTTCTCACTCTCATCTATAAAATACCTGTTTCCCCTTTCCAGATCGAAATCGAGCAATATTTTTTTCATGCTTACGGTGTCATATACTCTGGAATTACTTCCTTATTCATTATACTCAAATATTGCATATTATATCTCCCATTCTGCCATTAACCCAACACCCAACTTCATTTACAGCTTCGCTCAAATCACACATTTTCTCGGACCATCTTTCCATAAATAATCCTATTATTTCAAATACTTTCTTCCTCTCTTTTGTCCATTAATTTCAGCAGATAGCTCTTGTTTCATCCTCGAGACTTTTCAAGTAAATCATTTTCACCAATCTCACATTCTCATCCACCATAGCCTCTCCGTCATGCTCTGCTGACTTCCTTAATCCTTTCTTCCAACATTTATATTTCCTACATTCTTCCAAAACTACCTCAATCTGTGTTGGCGTTTGTACTTCAAATATTCTCATTTCCATCTCCTCTCTATCTTATACATCTCATAGTCCTGCTCCATATACAAATATATTTTGCACACAACCTTCCATTACTGTGAATCTCATTATCATTGAATCCACAATTTTTGTTGTACCTCGCACCTCCCTTCTTACACCATTAGTTATGTTTTCTTCCACATTCACCTGAAACCCCCTTTTCTCCATAATAAATTTACGCTTTTAATCATTGCTTTCGATTTTTTTTCTCGTTTATGCCATACACACAAACTTTTCCGCAAATTCCAATGACCACACCTTCTTTCTCCAGAACATCACCTCTTCACATTGTCTGCTTATCAATACATTTTCGAGGTATGACATGTAAATATTAAACAAATTCCCACACATTGGTCATACCTGTCTTGCCCCCTTCGTACATTTCTTTACAATCCCACTTATTGTTTCTGAAATTCCGACTTCTTTCATCCTTAACCTTAATTTCTCTCTCAGTATGTTGTCAAATGCTGGTTGTAAATCCAAGAACATCATATATAATTCTAATCCTGTACAAAACTCTTGATTTATCGGGTAATTTATGACTACCAGATTATCAGTTGTGTCCCTTCCCTTTATACATCTATTTCGTGTTTTCGACAAGACTCTGTTCTCACTCAAATATCTCCTAATTCTGTTATTCATTGTTCTTCTAGGTAACCTATATACGCCATTCATTATTGCAACTCCCTTATAATTCTCCATTCTCTTATATGTCGAGATAATTTCACCGTCTTTCCATTCCTCTGGTATGCTCTCTCTCTCTCTCTCTCATTCCAAACCTCTTTAATCCTCTTACTAATGCTTCAATTCCTTTCAATTTCAGATATCCTCAAACTTCACTTGGAATTCCATCAGGGCCTGCCGTATTACCCTTATTCATTCTCGTTAATATCTCGATTACTTCCTCGCCCTTTATATCTTCCTCATTCTCACCTTTACAATTTCTATTTATTCTGCACCTAACCTCTCTTATCTTCTTCTCCTTTCCCATATCCGCTATACAATTGTTCTCCCACTCTTTTATCCTTACCATGCATTCTTCTGTATCATCGCCTATTATTCCATTTATTCTTACATACTTCCATACATCACTTACACACATCACACTCATTTCGCCACATGCCTTTCTTACTTCTTTTAGTTTTCTCTGTGCTTCGTTGCATTCCTTCCATTCCAATTTCCCTTCTCTAATTCTTCGCAACACCTCAATTCTTTTCATTACCTTTTTTATCCTTAATCCAGTTTTTTTTCAAAACCATTCCATTCCGTCCTACTCTTTTCCATTACGTTTACTCCTCATTTCATATTCTCCTTGATACCTTGCATCAGGTCCTTCATGCTTTTCATTTCCTCCAATTTCTCAGTAAATTCCCTGGTTCCGTTATTGTCCCATCTGCACTTATACTCTTTTTTATCATATCTATCCTTTTTTCTTTTTCCTTACCCGACCCCCATTTTAACCTCCATTCTGCCTCAATCAAAAAGTGATCAGCTTCCACTCAGCTTTCGATCAGCTGATTAGCTTTCAAAAAGTGATGAATCTTATCTTAAATTTTAAACAATCTTGGGGCAAACCGTTTAAAAAAATATTAAAAATGAAGGAAATTATTTAGAAAAGTGCGTTTAAGTTTAAAACTTCTCATCTATCGTTTAGAACCATTAAAAAAGATTTGAAATTTGTTATAATATAATTATATAATTGATGTTAAAATTATATATTAATTATATATTGCATAATTAATTATATATTGATTTTAAATTAATTATATATTAAGGTTATAATTGTAATTTGTTAAAAAAATTTGATATGAATATATTTCCCATTGTAAAAATTTAAGCAACATATGGATTCAAATGTTGATTGTGAGATCACTTCTGTCTTAATGCTATTGCGTCCTAATAAAAAAATAATTTAAAATTTCAAAGCCAAGAAACGTAATTTGTACAAAACACTAAACTAAAAATCCAAAAAAGATTAGTCCATCTGGAAACATATAAACAAACATAAATTGCTTGGGACAGGATAAAGTGACAACACAAGCACATGGAGACAAACAGTTCGAATAGGACAAAGAAAAGACACGTAGTTTAATATATGGTATAAGCAAGATGGCGACAGTGTTTAATTAGTGGCGAAGCAACTCTTCGTCCGCGATAATTCAACGTTGTCCGAAAGCAATCGGTCTTTCTCGGTGACTAATGAACTAATCCGACACATTCTCATCCTCGCCTCTCCCGACTACCATTGTCTTCTTAAGCTTTGTATAGACTTCATCTGCAAAATCTATTGTCTACGAAAAAAAGTGTATATATGTGATATTTATATATATATAGAGTGATTCCGAAAAAATGACAAATAATCAAATTTCAATTTATTGATTGAACATTTTAAGTACCTCCACCCATGAGGAACAGTAAATGCCTACTTGACAACTGTTTCGGTAAGACTATTTCCCATTCTCCAAAATAACTAAGTAAATAGCTTTATTAAAGATAATTAATTGAGTAAAGCAAACAAAACATATTTTTAGCATATTTTTTAACTGCGACATATTACAATATCCTCTTGTCAATCATTCGTTTTGGAAAATTTTTATTTTATAGTAAATTAATTTAATTTCAACATGAATGAAAACATTTTTAAATAGCAAAGCTATTAAGACGTTAAAGTTTATATTATTTAATCTTTTTAATTGCGCACTTTGTACCAGCCATATTGACAGGTTACGAATAATTCTAAAACTGATCAAGAAGAAAATGTGTAATTAAAATTGGCAATAACTCGTTCGATATATGAAATTGTTCAGAAATATTATTTTTCAAAAATGGGAATCCATCGGTGATCGAAAAATTGCGAGCCATCTGTAAATATTTTATTTTACTTTTCGAAAAAACTATGAAAAATTATTTATATGTAATGATATATTCAAATGTAAATATTTTTATAATTGTAATAAAGTATAAAAAGAATTTAGAGAAATTTTTCTTTAATAAATGAATTAATAAATGAAGCCTAATCAACTTAAAAAATGTTGACAGGCAATACTCTGCCTAATAATTATATGATCTCCCTGCTTCCATTCACTGACAAATATATAAATTTGCTCCAGGTATTTAGCTCTGCAATTTTTATTACAAACTTGAAGCACTTCATAATTCGTAAAACTATTTTTCAATTATTAAACTTGTTTTATTATAAAACCAATTTAATTTATATTAAGATATTCTAGAAATTTTTAATTCAAATTTTTGTTTATCCATTTAAAAAAAAACATTTTCTATCATAAAAACTTAACAATTTTACCCAAAATCATTATAAAATAGTTTAGCAATTTTAATTTGAAATGTTTTTTATCAAATTATCAAAAAAAAAATTCCTATCATTAAAATTTTACAATTTTAGGCTACAATCATTATAAAATATCTTAGAAATTTTAAACTCGAAATTTATCTTACCCAATTACTAACAAATGTATTTCCCATCATAAAAATCTAACAATTTTACCCAAAATCATTATAAAATATTTTAGAACTTTTAAATTTAAAATTGTTTTTTATCCAATTATCAAATCAAAATATTTCAAAACGTAAAAATTTTAGAATTTTGCCTAAGATTATTAAACCAATTTTTAAAAATTTTTAAATTTAAAATTCTTTTATCCAATTATCAAAAAAAAATATTTGATATTTTTAAAATTTAAGAATTCTGTCCAAAATCATTATACAATATTTTAAAAATTTTACATTCAAAAATGTTTTTATTCAATTATCAAAAAAATAAAAACAAAATTCCTATCATAAATATTTTACGATTTTGCCCAACATCATTATAAAACATTTTTAATTTTAAATTCGAACATTTTTTATCCAATTATTAAATAAACTTACTTCCTATCATAAAAATTTAACAATTTTGCCCCTAATTAGTATAAGATATTTTAGAAACTTTAAATTCAAACATTTTGTTATACAATTATCAAAAAACAAACTATTTCCTATCATAAAAATTTAACAATTTTGCCCAAAATCATTAAAACAATTTTTTGAAAATTCTAAATTAAATTTTTTTTATCAAGTATAAAAAATTAATTCTCAAAATTAATTCTCATTAATTCTCAAAACATAAAAATTTAACAATTTTGCCTAAAATCATTAAACCAATTATTTAAAACTTTAAAATTTAAATTTCTTTTATCTAATTAGCAAAAAAAAATATTTCCTATCATAAAAGTTCAACAATGTAGCCCAAAATTATATAACATATTTTAGTAATTTAAATTCACACTTTTTTTTAGGCAATTATCAAACCAAAAAAATTTCGTATCATAAAAGTTTAACAATTTTGCCCAAAATCATTATAAAATATTTCATTAATTTTAAATAAAATTTTTTTCCTAGTGATGCCCTTGGAAAAAAAATTTTTTCCACTAGGAAAAAAGAATATTTCCTAGTGATGCCCAAAATCATTATAACATATTTTAGTAATTTTAATTCAAATTTTTTTTTAGCCAATTATCAAAAAAACATATTTCCTATTTTAGAAATTTAATTATTGTGCCCAAAATCATAAAATATTCTAGAAATTTAACCTCGAAATTTATCTTATCCAATTAATAACAAATGTATTTCCTATCATAAAAATTTAATAATTTTCCCCTAAATCATTAAACCATTTTTTGATTCTTCAAAACATAAAATTTTTTTTTATACAATTATCAAAAGCAAAATAAAATCTTTAGTTATGCCACTTTTTGATCAGCGCTGGATTCACCTTGTCAACTATTATATTTGGTTAGGGAATTATTTTCTTTGAAGTTGACCTCGTCAAATGGGTTACGATTGTCTAAAATTTGAATGTATTTTTGGACAATATTTATAATATTTCAATAATTTCTTTAAAATTGTAATTTATAGTTTTTGGAAGATCATATAATTAATAAATTATATAATCTCCCTGTTTCCATTCACTGAAAAATATATAAATTTACTCTAGAGTTGTGTAATTTCTATTACAAACTTGAAAACTTCAAAATTCGTCAAACCATTTTCTATTTATTAAAATAGTCTTATTTTAAAATCTATTTAGTTTGTAATAATTATTATAAAATATTTTAGAAATTTTAAATTAAAAAATTTTTTTATTCATAAAAATAAAATATTTCCTATTATAAAAATTTTACAATTTTGCCCAAAATCATTATAAAGTATTTCAGAAATTTTTAATTCAAATATTTTTTATCCCATTATTAAAAACAAAGTTCGTATCATATAATTTTAACAATTTTGACCAAAATCATTATAAAATATTTTATAAATTTTAAATTCAAAAAATTTTGTAACCAATTATGAAAAAAAAATTTATTTTCCTAATAAAAATTGAACAACTTTGCCTAAAAATATTAAACCAATTTTTTTTAGTTCTAAATTAATTTTTTTTATCCAACTTTCAAAAAACATGTTTCAAAATAAAAATTCAACAATTTTGTATGTATTTTTGGACAATATTGATAATATTTCAATAATTTTTTTAAAATTGTAATTTTTACTTCAGTACTGACAATAATCAAATTTATTTGATAACTAGATAAAGTTATAAAATGTTTTGAGTGGAGTAATGTACTGGTTTAACTTATCTCCTTTTTGAAAAATTATATTGAGAACAATTTCATATATTGAACAAAAGAGGGACTGTCAGTTTTAATTACACATTTCCTTCCTTATAAGTTTTAGAATTATTCATAACATGTCAATATGGTAGGTACGAAGTGCAAAATGAAGAAGTTTAACTAATATCAACTTTAACATCTTAATGGCTTCGGCTATTTAAAAATGTTTTTATACATGTTGAAATCAAATTAATTTATTATAAAAGAAAATTTTTCCAAAAGTAATTAGTGATAATGAGATATTGTACTATGTTGCTGTTTCAATAAAAAATATGCTAAAGATATGTTTTGCTTGCTCTACTGAATTAATTATCTTCAATATAGCTATTTATTCAGTTCTAAAGAAGAGGCAATTGCCTCCCCGAAAGAATTGTCAAGTAAACATTTACTGTTCCTCAAGGCTGGAGGTACTTAAAATGTTCAATTAATAAATGGAGTTTTGAAACATTTGATAATACGATTTAGTAGCAAGATGGGAAACACATTGAAGAAGATCAATACGTGAAGGATCTAATACAAACTGGGCTAATACGAGGGCTGCTGTTAAAATTTCGGGATTGAAGAAGAGAAAAACATCTAGAAATAAAATAATACTTCATTGCCTTTCAAAATAGTCCCCTTTACACTCTATACATTTTTTCATGAGAATAAACCACTCATGAAAGCATTTTTTCCACTCAAAAGATGTTAAACTTGAAATCTCATTTTGAAACACTTCTACTGCATTTTTGGAGATGAAAATCGTATGCCACGTAGTCAATTTTTTATTTTTGGGAAAGTAAAGAAATCGCTAGGACTTAAATCAGGACTATATGGTGGATACAACAATTCTACCTTTTAACTGCTTGATGCGCAGTATGGGAACTGGCATTGTCATTGTCCAGAATGATGCGTCGTGTCCTATTTATTTTTCGCAAATCAGTGATAAGTTGTGGTAAACAAATTGATACCCTTCTCCATTAATCGTTCTACGATCTTCAAGTGGACTAGTAGCGACATGCCCAGTTTTTGAGACAAAACAAGCTACCATTTTCTTAGAAACACTACGGCAGCGAGTGACTTTTGTGGGTTTGATTTCATCTTCAAACACCCAACCAGTTGACTTCTGTTTCGTTTCTGGTTCATAAGCATAGATCCAACTTTCGTCACCACTAGTAATGTCGTAGATCAAATTTGACCTCCCTGAGACGAATCGTTTAAACATTTCTTTACACCAGTTCACACGAGCCTCTTTCTGATCTTCCGTTAAATTATTGGGGATCCCACGGGAACATATTTTTTATCACCTAAGTGATGATGTAAAATTTCATTAATTTGTTTCATACCCAAACCTAAGTGTGGCTCAATTTCTATATACGTAATATGACGATCTGAAATTATCATATTTCGTATAGTATCAATGTTTTCAGCTGTTTTCGATGTCATTGGTTGATCTTCACGAAATTCATCACTAATATAACTGCGGGCCAATTTAAACTCTTGGTACCACCGAAACACAGTTGTCCTTGAAGGTGCCTCCTCACTAAAGGCAATTTTCAAACCTTCGATGCACTCCTTTTCACTTTATTTTAAACGAAAATAAAATGAAATCATTGGTCGGAAATGTTCTCTATTTAAGTCAATTTTAATTCAATTCTAAATAATTTTGAAAATTTGCAGTAACGAAACGGTTTGATATATTTACAATCTGTCACTTATGTTTGACGACTGAGAGATCAAACTTCATGACGCTTTATAGGTTAATAATCGCTTAAGTACAGTGTTGCCATATCCCGAAATTTTAACAAGCATCCATCGTATAAGATCTACTCCACCTAAAAGATGTGTAGAACCCAGTTTTCGATACGAAAAACTCTACAAGATTTTCTTCATTAACTTCAGTCTCAATAACATTTTGGGTGGCTTAGAAACTGAATAGAAACAAATGATCAAGAAAAACCTGAAGGTTTAATGGATCAATTCTAATTTTCTCCAAGTCACTCATTTTATTTCCAAAAGCAGCAGCACTTTCGTAGCTTCTTTCAAAAATACCGGCAACTTGTTGAAAGCCTATGGATCTATTAGGGTTTGATTTAAACAATTTGTTATCTCTTAATGGTAATTAGTATCAAGTGCAGCGAAAAATGCGATGTCGCACGGTTGAATCCAATGTGTGCAATGGGGTGCCACAACAATACGACTCGATTGTACTTGGCAAAATCCAGGGTCCCTACGTTTTTGTGGTTGATTAACATTGGAGGTTGTTCACATAAGGATAAACAGGGTAAAATTACCGAAATTTTCTAATAATAATTCTATTAAAATATACATATTTTTAAATGTAGCTTTCTTAATAGTTAAACGTTAATGCGTTTGTACAAGCATTTGTTCTAGCTCTTCATACACATGTTTTGGGTGATTGATAATATTACTTACCTAGCTTTGTTTATAGTCCTATGTACGCATAAACTATCCATTACTAAAACGAAATGGGTTAAAATTTCGTACAAGTAAAACTGCTTCATTGTTCCGCATGTGAGTACAAAACTGTGCATAATCCGCAATCAGTAACGTACTGGTTGATGTTAAATGATTTAATTTCTCCGATTCTAAATACAAGTACAAGAGCAAGGTTTCTTTGGTATCTCAGAAATTTGTTCATTCTGGTGACAAATTATTCCATTGCTCTGGCTGCGAGTACATCACTGTTTACAAGTTTAATAAATTGTGACAATTCAATTTCAAATACGCATACTATTGTTTTGATTTTATCTAGATATCAATTATTAGCATAACTTGTTTTATTCACTTTGTAAGGTTTGTTAATTATTTGTAGAAATGAATAAGTTGACTTTTACTAAGTACGTCGCGTCTAATTTTGACCTAATTTTAATTTTCATGAGTTACTGAGCAATATATCTTAATAAAATGCGAAGTATCGTAAACCAATTATATAAATTAAATTTCTATTAAATTAAATACTTAAATCATTAAACTGGTTAATTAAACCAGCCCTAATTTTATGTTCAGTTCTTATTTAATTACTAGCTCAGCCCGCGAACTTTGTTACGAATATATGGTCTGAATATGCTGTGGATATGTGTTCCTTTATTCCTCTGTTTAAAAACCTCTTGAGACAAATATATGGTCTGAGTATGTATTCCATTATTCTCGTGTTCCCGTATTTCTGTGTTCCCGTATCCCCGCATTCCTGAATTTAAAACCCATTCTCGTGTTATGGCGAATATATGATCGCTGTAGGTCCAATCATCATCATCATCATCATCTAGCCCATCTGCGTCCACTGTTGAGCATAGGCCTCCCCTTCTTCTGCCCACCTTTCTCTGTCATGCGCCGTCTGTATCCAGTTTGTCGTGATTTTCTTTATATCGTCTGTCCAGCGAGTCGGAGGTCTCCCTCTACTTCGTTT
>WYDF02268534.1:0-18331 GCA_009867245.2 Adranes taylori
GAATTCCTGGGGTCCTGTGGTTGGTGTTATATATATATATATATATATATATATATATATATATATATATACATACATACATACATACATACTAATGCCATTTGTGCATTAGACGAGATTCTAGATTACAATACAATATAGTTTGTTGTGTATTTAACAAACTATGTTGTATTGTAATCCATACACCGTGTTGCTAATTTATGACTCCAAAACTCCAACAATATTAAATTTATTTAATTAAGGTACAAAAACTGCCATTGTCGTGCCGTTGAAATAACTAAGCCAATTAATAGGCAATAGATCAACAATGCTATCATTATTTTATTGCGTAAAAAGGTCGAAAATATATTTTGGCATATTATACATTTATCAATTTTTTTTTCAGTTGTACAAAATATTTACTAAAATTATTTGTAGCAGACTGACCAATTCAAATATGAGTTAAATACCAAACGCCTCTTATAATGACCTTTATCGATTCTTGAGACAATTTATAACATCTATGCAAAGGCAACGTCTTCTACCAAACTCGAGAATAGAACCAAAAAATAGTTAATAAAAAAAATCATATGAAATTCACACATCATTTGTTCCATACCATTGAGTCCAGCTGTGGAAAGCATGAGAACATGTTTTGAAAACTACCATGTTGGAAAGGAAGGGAGATAGGATCTGCGATTTGAAGAATTATAGACAGTTGTTTTGTTTAGAGAAAGAAATCACCTAATGGACTATTACAGCTAGTGAGACTGTGGTAATGGTGCGTTTTACTCACAGACAGCACATTGTGTACACCATGCCTTACGGGCAATACTCACTAAAACTAAAAGATCCGTTTGTGCACACTATCTTAATCAGAGTGCTCAGTTGTCTACCTGCTTTACCAGCCATGCTTATCGCTCTTCCTTTATCATAGAGAATGACTTTCGGTTATCAACCGGTTTCAGCGTTTTCGCAGGCGATGCGTGCTACGGCTCTTCATTTGATTAAACTCTTGTCCTCAGAATTATTTTTTTCCTGAGAATATTTGTTGCCAATTGAACGAAAGCAATGTTATAATTTTTTTTTAAATCAATGGAGTTTTTAGGAACACTTTATTTAACTCATAAAATTCATACATAATTTTATGTTTATAATTCTGTAAACTAAATTGTTAGTATAGGTAAACGAATAGAATCTATTAAAATGTAGATGTGGTTAGAAACCCTAATTGGGTTCAAATATGTTCTGATATACGGTACTTGTTTTATTTTTGTGTTTTCTTATGAGAATAACGCAAAACCGGTCGTCACAAGTGGCGAAGGTATAGATAGAGGATAATATCTTTCTTATATGGGTTCTAGTGCGCATCTTGTAAGACGCTGCTAGAATGTCACACTACCTACCAATTTCAGTGCTCTAACTCTGCCAAAGAAATGTTTGCTGTAGCAAACATATTCAACCTTCAGTAACCACTGAATACTCTGGATTGCTGGTCGTTAATAGTTTAGTAAATATTTCAAGTTAAAAGATTATTAAAAAAAAACTAAACTCGTGGACGATTCCACCACATCTTTCAACTTGATGTCCGAAGTTTTGCTGAGTGCAAGTTCAACACTAATCGATCTATCTAGTGTTCTCCATGTTACCTTCTACCATAATTTATTGATTAGTATAGATTTGATTAGCAAAGAATGTTTCGATACAATTCGAGAATGTTTCGACCAAAAGTCAATAGCGGATTTAGCGAAGACGGGTACTCATTCTCAAAACCCGTTCCAGTACCAAAATATTTATCATAATTAAAGGATCAGTTTGAACTAGACCCAAAATTATAATATGCTCCGTTACTTACAATAAAATGTATTAAGCTGCAATAGTATCAACTTTCAGATCTACTAAAATGTGATAGTCACATTTATTTTTGTGACATGGAATTGTGTGAGCTCCAACTGGGTAAATGAATCCGATTTCCAGTTAAAACCGATCCGATTCAACCGGAATCAGGGAGCAATAATTAGGTTAGGGCGTAGTAAGAATTTATAAATTATTATTTGGGGGTATTACTTGTTAGTATGTTTTGAAATGAAAATTAGTGACATTGAAGACAAATTATTTACTAAGAATAAAATTAAAAGAACCTAATTAAAACATGTTTCAGTTCCTTTAACCAAAATATATAATAAAAATAAATATTTACTCACATTTGTATTTCAGACCTAATATTTATGAGACACAAGAATGAATGAACAAAAAATGAAAGCAATACGAGTAACTTAAATCGAACTTGTTTTATAAACTACAAAAATTCTGAGCGCTTTTGATCTAATCAAAATCTAATAAGATCGTGGAACCGTATCCCCAGCGAAACTTCGAGCAGAAAGCTTATTGTGTCTCACTCCTGTAAGTCTATTAGTCAAATTATTTTTTTAATTATCTCTAACATACAGAAGTAAAAAACATATTCACGTAGAAACTACTTCATTTTTCTTTTTGCCACCAATTTCTTCTTCGTCGCGGTAAGTTTTTCCCCGCAGTTATTGCTGCAGTGTTGCAGTTATTTTGTGTCTAATAAATCGCTATTTCCCTTAGAGTATCTATTTAAACCATTTACAGATCTGAACCTTTGAATCCCAAGAAGGGAATACATCTAATATCTTTTTGGCTTTAGAATATATTTGCTCCTATGACTTATCCCATAGGGTTTTTAAGCTGTAGGTGAAGTTATGAAGAATTTTTAAGATACAGTGCATTATATTATTTTTGAATATATTGCATTGTATTAAGTATTACAAGTAAAAATATCACGCTAATGATAATAATAAGTAATAAATATCTAGGGAACCGTTGAGGCTTGACGCCTGCTTACGGGTATCATTCTAATGAGAATCGAGGGAGCAATGAAAATGTAAAAAAATATGCGGAACTTTACTCTAAAGTTTGTATACTTTTATAGCTTAAAATTTGCTTGCTTACTCTATTTAATTAGTTTAACTGGCAAAATACATTTAATTTAAACTTAGCGCTATTTTTTAAAAGTTATTTAAAATTAGCTCTCTTTAAATTGGGCCGAAAATTGGGAGGTCCGGATTTGACTGTCTGATGAGAACGTATTTTACGAAAATTACAAATTCCATCAACGCTATGCAAGCTGTACGTCGTTTGTTTAAATTATATAACTCATCCGTAGCGTAAATTAGCGCTCTCGTTAGTACAGTGGTCTGTTCAACTGTCTCTTTAGATTTGATTTTCGGATGAGGACTAATTTTTTGAAGTCACAAAAAATATTAATTTTATTGCTATCAATCCAAGAGATTGTTGTCCTGAGTTATACTGAGTTACAAGTTTATCTAATAATAATGGAATTGTATTTAGCTGATAATATTTCAAAGCAGCTGACAAAATCTCAAAAAATAGACTATTTTTGATGTTCACCATTTTAGTTTTAACGATGTAAATTTATTCCATAAGTTTCGTAGTTTAGTTTTACGTGTATGCCATTACCTTTAAACCACAGCATCCATAGCAGAAGGTATGCGTACTGTCGGTCCATCAAGAACAAAATAATCTCTATATTTTCATGCGCATACGCGCACATTCGGATTATGTTTGCGAGCGTGTGTGTGTATTTACAGATGCGGTTGGACCTTGTCAAGAATGGACTGAGTAAGTAATTCAGCTGAATTGGTCCTTATTTTGTAGAATTTTATCTGTGGATCAGACTTTATGCTATACTTTTAAATTTGATTTTTTTACTTGCCAATGGATATTGTTTTTTTTTTGGTCAACTTTCAAACTCTTCAATTTTTATTGGAGCAAATTAAATTCTTTGGATAACTTAAATTAAATCATTCGGAGCAAAGAAAGATTATTCATGGAAAATAAGCGTGGTGCCCGTTGGAAGTTAATTTAATTCATATTTGCTTGACCTGGAGGAGGTGCTAAAAAGGATCATACTGGTGAACTGAGACTCGATGCGAAGAAAATTTGGACATTTAGACATGCGGACGATATTGTGCGCTTGGAATATAATAAGGAAAACAGGGGAGAGTCCGTTGCCTGGTTGACCAAAAATTTTGAACATTTGTGTAATTCTGATGACAATATACGGACATCCGTTTTGTGTTCCGACCAACACAACTCCATTCCCCGGTTTATCCGAAATGATTCCGCTGAATTCACTATTTTTTGGATGATGAGTCGGATGACTGTTTATTCTAAAGTATTACATATTACCAACAAGGAACAATTTATTATTACAAGAAATGTCTTAAATTAGGGACTAGTTCAAGACGTATGGAACCATTTCACCCATTAATATAAGGGATCTTCTTTATTAGGAGCATTACTATCGCAATATTTTAAAAGACACGACTTTGTTCACTAAGCCACTAGCCGGCTGTTTGTAGAAATGAAAATTGTTCAAGTCGTTAATATCCCTACCCACGATACTCTCTACATTACATGCATACGCTATACGTAGATGAAGAGTAAATAATGCTACTTTTTATTAGGTACGTAATACCAACAAGGAACGATTGATAATTACTACAAATGTCTTAAATTAGCGACAAGTTCAAGATGTATGGAACCATTTCACCCATTTTTATAAGGGATCATCAGCACTTTCTTTATAAGGAGCATCACTTTCGCAATATTTTAAAAGATACGACTTTGCTCACTAAGCCACTGGCTGGCTATTTGTAGAAATAAAATTCGTCTTATGAATTATAAATTTATGAATGCAGCCAGCATTACCCTTGGTTTAGATGATCTATGTAGAAATAGATTTTTAAATTATTGTATTTTGTTCTTATAGGCATTACTGCACCATAAATGAGAAGTATGTGAACTAAGGCATCATCGAACCATTACAACAACCGAAATATTAAGTACAATGAAGAAAGACTTAACAAACAAATCGTTAATATCCCTGTCCACAATACTCTCTATAGTACATGCAACCGCTATAATTACGCTGCATATGCAATAACTAGATGAGTACATAATGCTACGTTTTATTTTGAAGAATAACATATTATTTGAAGTAATAGGCACATAATACCAATAAGGATTAATTTATAATTAAAACCAATGTCTTCAAAAAGCGACCAGTTCAAGATGAACTGAACCATTTCACCCATTTCTATAAGGGATCATCAGTGCCTTCTTTATTCGGAGCATCACTGTCGCAATATTTTGAAAGACCTGCTCACAAAGCCATTAGTCGGCTGTTTGTAGAAATGAAAATTCGTCTTATGAATTATTAATTTATGAATGCAGCCGGCATTGCACTTGTTTTAGATTATATTGGAAATTGATGTTTTTAATTATTATAAATTCTGAGGCCGTTTGCCAAAAGCAGATAAGTCCACTTTTTGTAATTTTCATTTTTTCTCTACACTGGTGGTATATTATTGTTTCTTAGGCATTACAGCACTACAGCATTACAGCATTCTAAATGAGAAGTAAGTGAATTTAGGTATCATTAAACCATTTCATCAATCGAAATATTAAGTACAATGAAGGAAGACTAATAATCAAGTCATTAATATTTCTAGCCACGATACTCTAGGATTACTCTAGTACATGCAAACGCTGCATACGCTATATTTAAATGAGTTAATAATGCAACGTTTTATTCTTATTATTTGTATAACTTATTATTTGAGTAATAGATACAATACCAACAATTTATAATTACAACAAATGTCTTAAATTAGCGACTAGTTCAAGATGTATGGAATCATTTCACCCATTACTATAAGGGATTATCACCACCTTCTTTATTAGGAGCATAACTGTTGCAATATTTTAAAAGATACGACTTTGCTCACGAAGCCACTGGCTGGCTATTTGTAGAAATGGAAATTCAACTTATGTATACTAATTTATGAATGAACCATTTCAACAATCTAAATATTAAGTACAACAAAGAAAGACTTAACAATCGAGTCATTAATATCCCTACCCACAATACTCTCTATAGTACATGCAAACGATGCATACGAGGGAATGCAAATTAGCCCGAAATTTTGAAATTCGAATTTCGAATCCTATCCTGGCGAATCCGGAGGTTCTAAATTCGAATCCGGATTCAAATTCTGAAAAAATAGCGAACTTTTATTAGGATACACAGAAATGATGTCTCATATGTACACAGATACTTTCTTCTCTTCAGTATTGTTAGGAACTGCACACGTTTTAGTGCCACTGGGAGTTAAGCAAATAAGGTTTAGCTATCTGTGACCAAAGCTAGATGAACATTTTTAAGGAAAGCAGAAAGGAAGCACACAGAATCACCATTGCTCAACGTTGAGAAGGGGCTGTTGGCTATATAGCATTTTTATGAGAATTTCAATCATATTGTAGCATATTTACAATATTCATTCATTTCATTATTTGTTATTAGTTTAATTATAGTATAGTTAAAGTTATTCAATCAGTTTTACTTCATCTTCATCAACATCAAACTCAAAACAAGTATATATAACAATGAAAGCACACTTTATTAATTTATTATTTATTATACATATTACATAGTAGGAAATATGAATGCAGATATTTTATTCATTCAGCTTTGTTTTTTGTAGTCTGAAAAAGTGAACGGAGAAAAGGGAGTTCACACAAGGTGTCATCATTCATTCTGGAAGGAATTTTGTTGTAAAAGTACCCGGCTGAAGAGAAAATCCTTTCTGTTTCATCACTGGATGGCTTAATATCGAGGATATATGAATACCACGAAAGCCACCAGCTTCAAACATCGCCATTTCCTTCTTAATGGAAACGACCAAGCTCTTACCTTGTCCTTGAGGTTTAGGTTTGTGCGTTCGCTCCGCCATGTCTAGTTTAATTTCTAGATCTGAACGTCTACTTTTCTTTTTTGTCGGAGGTAGAAGTTCAATATCTGGATCTTATTCTGCAGTTCATCCAAGACTCCTGATAATTTCTCTATATCCATCTGAATATATCATGACGATATATTCAGACATTCATGACAATATATTCAGATATTCATGACAATAGTTCAAGATGTATTGAACCAAGTGTACCCATTCCTATAAGGGATCATCAACACCTATATTCAACACTAAGCCACTAACTAGTTGACTGTTTGTAGAAATGGAAATTCGTCGTATAAGTTACATTCATACATTTGTAACTTATAAGACGAATTTCCATTGCAGCAGCCAACAAAGTGTCATGCAGCCAACATGACACTTTGTCACCTTTCATTCTGAAAGAAATTTTGTTGTAAAATTACCCGGCTGAAGGGAAGATCCTTCCTGTTTCATCACTGGATGGCTTAATATCGAGAAGATATTTATAACCAAGTTCAAGATGAATACCATGAAAGCCACCAGCTTCAAACATCGCCATTTCCTTCTTAATGGTAACGACCAAGCTCTTATCTTGTCCTTGAGGTTTAGGTTTGTGCGTTCGCTCCGCCATGTCATTCAATGCATTGTCTAGTTTAATTTGTATATCCCAACGTCTACTTTTCTTTTTTGTTGGAGGTAGAAGTTCAATATCTCGATCTTATTCTGAGGTCTATCTAAGACTTCTAAATTTCTCTCTGTCCGGCTCAATATATCATCACGATATACATGGCGATAGTTCAAGGTGTATTGAACCACTTTACCCATTCCTATAAGGAATCGTCAACACCTTCTACATTAGGAGCATCACTTTCGCAATATTTTAGAAGATACTACTTTGCTCATTAAGCTACTAGTTGGCTGTTTGTAGAAATGGAAATGCGTGTTATGAATTATAAATTTATGGATGCAGCCAACATGACACTTGTATTAGCAATTGATGTTTTTAATTATTGTTATAGGCATTACAGCACTTTAAATGAGAAGTAGGTGAAATAAGGTAACATTGAGCCATTACAACTATCGAAATATTAAGTACAACGAACAAAGGCATAACAATCAAGAGATTAATATTTCTAGTCAAGATACTCTCTATAGCACATGCAGACGCTATAGTTAGATGATGAGTAAATAATGCTACTTTTTATTTTGAAGTATGAAGTAGTTTACAAGTATATGGAAATACTTCTGCAGTTCTTTTTATTCTTATAATATGGGGTAAAATGGTTCCATACATCTTGAACTAGCTGGTTTTTGAAGATATTTGTTGTAGTTATAAATTATTCCTTGTTGGTATTATCTACCTATTACTTCACTATTTTTTCTAATCATTGTGAATATACCAATACTGGTGACACTACCTACAGTAGAAGACCAAAAACGTGAAAAATAATACGATTTTAAGGTAAAGACTTTATTAGACTCAAAAATTAAAAATAGAAAATTTTCGATCTTAAATATCTTTGTATTTATGGTATTTAAAAAATCTCATTAAATATATTGTTATTTGCTTTCTAATAGATATTTATAAGATACACAATAATCGACTATACTTTTTAGTTCAATAATGTAAAGTTTTCAAATTTTTTTTTACTATTTTTATTTACTACGAAAACAACATTCATATATTTATAGTCTAGGAAGTTAATCATGCGTAATGATGAGACATCGTATAGAGTGTAGTACCGGAAGTGTTATTTTAATTTAATGGGATTATTAATTAATTGCGATCTCAAATTACTACCATGAAATCGATATCTTGCAAGTTAGAATACGTATATTAATTTATTGGCCACCAGTTCGTATAATTCGATTTGTATTGGAATAATATTTACATCTTTTAATTAATATATCTGTACATACAGCATCTATGCCCCGCATCTACTTGTTTTATATTATTGTTATTAGTTTAAACGTAATTAATTATAGAGTCGAATAATTAAATGGAACATAAATAATCTATTCACATATAATTATTAATTATACTTGAATATTATCAGTAGTATTTATTTTGACATTACACTATACTGAATTCATTCTGGTTTAATTTGAAATGAGATTGCTTAATGTTTTAGTTCTTTATTAATGCAATAAAACTATGGTTTTCGTGTTTTTATCTTCACTATATCGTTAACGATGGTTTAAGCTAGCCCCTCATCGCGTTTTCATATGAGGACAACTTGTTTTGATTTATTTCCTATATACCTCGACTTGCTTTTGTCTTTCTATCAAATATTCATTCAGTTGACATGTAGATTTCTATAGGTGGACCATAACAGCTGTTTGGTTTTTTTTGTGCGTTTTTGTGTTCATGGAGTTTTTAACAAGGAGTGTATTAATTTGAGGACATTCTGGCAAATATAACCAAACTTTTATTTTTATTGTTGAAAATTTCAATATTCTACACTCTAGTACTTGGAAAATGGAATGAAAGAAGCCCTTGGCTGAATATGAGTTCTTGTAGAATATTGAGAGTTGACTGTTGAATATCTGGATGACGAGGATAAAGATGTTGGTTGGGAGAATAAATCGCAGAATCAAGAAAGCGACCAGATGGTACACAAATTTTATATAATAATCAATATTGTATTATAAATTTACACGGGCAGTTGGAAGATTCAGAGTACCACGCGTATATTGATGAAGGGAATTTCCAGGCATCTAATGATGATGTACAAGATGAACGATAACCTGAAGTTACAAAACACAATAAGCTGCAAATAATTAATGACTATTTGGAAAATAATGAACTGACAAAAAAAATTAAATCAAATGAATAAGAAATATGGCATATGTAACCCAAGCTGTAAATTGGTATGAAGAAGAAATTTCTGAAGTCGCAGAACTTTGAAAGTCCATAATACTTTTTTAGTCAATATATTACCGATGATATTTATGAACGAATGGCAACATATACCAATCTGTATGCGGTCGAAAGTGTAAATATTTTTTCCTCTAAACCAATTGAGGGAATGAAAACCTTTGTTGGAATACATATTTTGATAGCGAACTAGCATTATCTCAGAATTAGATGCTACTGGGATTCTAAACTACAAGTTCTCATGATTTCTCGTCAACAGGTTCTTAAGCAACATCTGCATTTTGTAAACGTTTAAGACCACAATCCTGATAAAAAAGACAGGCTGTGGAAAGTAAGACCCTTATACGATAGTATCAAAACAAAATGCCTTCCATTTCATCTAGGTACACAACTTTGTCGATGAAGAAATAGTTTCCTTTAAGGGCCAAATGACAAGCTACCAAATAAAGCCATTAAGGCAATTGCTGAAAAAGCACGGAATTGCAAATGATTGCATAATAGCCGGGGAGATTTCCCAAATTATGGAAAGTGGTTAGACTTGTGCTAGTTCAGAAAAAAAATGAAGCCTAGAGAGAACCCTTCTTCTTACCATTCGAGGAATGTTGCCATTCGAGGACTGTTATGGATTTGGCTGCTACAGCTAACTCCGGGCCTTACCGGCAGCGGCAACATTGCCTATTGGTGACACTGGACGTAGCTAACGCCTTCAGCTCACTGGCGTGGCAATGTTATTATGGAGGCATTATTGGCACGACGGGTACCAGCATACTTGCTACGGTTAACGGGAAATTATCTACAGAACCGCCAGATTATAGTAAGAGAAGGTGCTAACACGGCGAAATTTAATATGACAGCCGGGATTCCCCGTATCTATACTGGGACCACTGCTGTCGAACATTGTCTATGATGGCGTATTACAACCAAATTTGCTGAGAACAATCCAAGCGTTAGCCTTCGATGATGACATGGTCAAGTTATTATGAACCGAAACACTGATCAACTCGTAGATGTTTCCTATGCGATTGGTAAGATATTTAATTGGCTCTAATATGGGTTGTGTCTTGCCGCAAATAAAACATGAACAGCTTGATCATCAACAGGAAGGAGCGGAAAAGGCGGACGTATCAAAATTGAGGTCAAAGGGCATAAAGTGCCGATTAGACTAGAAATAAAATATCTAGGATTCTTACTTGAAGCTAACTTCAAATGCACCAGACAAGTAGTGGCAGCGACCAATAAAGCGAAGGCAGTGGAATCAGCAGACTTATGCCATATATTAGAGGGCCGACTAGGGGTCCTCCAATATATGTCATAACGTGCGTGGAAGTTCAAAAAATAAATACCTACTAAGAAGGGCAACTAAGAAATCAGCATACGACGCTAAGTGTACGGGGCGGGGTTCGCAGGCAATGTATTTAAGCAAGCCACCTTAGTTGAATGGCAGAGTAGATGGGACAAGTTTACATCAGGACGCTGGGCATACCAGTTGGTAAACTATCAAGAGTGCTGGGTCACAAGGAACGACGGCCACATATTGCCTAACGCAGCTTTTAAAGAGACACGGGAGCTTCAATTATTATCTGTGCTTCAATTATTATCTAGCATATTTACTAATAGCTTTTGATGTTCAATAGTTCTGATGACGGGAAGATTGTTTTCCCGAAACATGCAAAGAACATATCATTTTGATATTGTTTTATTGAATTCGTCTAACATCTACAATTCAATAATTAAAATTGAGTTTTTGGAATACTATTGAGTTTAATTTATTTTATACACATTTTGTTTTACTCAATTAGCTTACGATGTCCTCAATTTGGGGACACGCTATCGAGCACAAACGAAGCATTTAGATGTGACACTTATATTAAAAAGTTTCAAAAAAATCATAATTACATTATAGTAAATTTCATATTTTTCTCTATGACGGTTTTAATTCATGAACGAACGCGTTAATGGAAGGATTCCAAATTACGGCCCGCGGGCCAATACCGGTCCACAAGCACTACAAATTCGGCTCACAGTAGAGGACCGGACATGTTCTCTATCTGACTCGGATTAGTTTATTTTGATTAAATTGTAAGTCATAGTTGGCCATTGGGACATAGTAGACAACTTAGTGTGGCCGAGAGTAAAAAGTTTGGAGGTCCGTGTAATTTTTATAAAAAGTTATTTTGATTATTGACAACGAAATATGTGTGCGTAATACATATCTGGCAGAAAAGTGTTACAATTTCATTTTAATACGTCTCCTTTATAATTATTGCAGTGTATTCATACATAAATCAAAGAGGTATTAACAAAATACAAACCACAAAACAAAACATATTTTTAAAGAGAAACTTCTCATTCTACAATGTGAAATAAGCATGTTCAACGCGAATGACTTAGGCTTTATTAAACCGATTTTATTAAAATTTGATACTAGATGTGGTGTGTGAGTTTTGCTGCCAGGTTTGATCGAGACAAAATGGCGGTAATGCACTATTTGGTATATTTTTCAAATGTATTCATCACACAGCCAACTGCGTCCACTGCTGGACATAGGCGTCCCGTAAACTTTTCCATTCCATCTACGGGGGTTTTTAGCTATACTCTACCACGCTGGCCATTGCGGGTTGGTAGAGGGAAATCGAGGATAGTGGGAAGGAAAAATTTTGGGTTTGGGTGGATGAATGGGGAGAGGACAATGGTTTCCCCCGTATGGTCTTGGAAGATAAACCAAGGCTCGCGTGGGCAGGGGCGCGTCCCTGAAGTAGATCTATCATCTATTGGGAATATAGATGAGTATCTACCCGCTACCCAATCTCAAATGTAGCTTAAAAACATATAATCTAGATTAAACATATAAACACTGGCAATAATTTAACAATAGTCGAAGAAAAGTTACAGGAGCAGATAATTTTCATTTTAGGGGAGCTATAATTTGATACTCTTACAACCTAAATGTTGTCAGTGGTGAGTACAAATTATAAGTCGGTTAGCCCTTCCTCTAAATCTAACACTGACAGTTTTATAAAGTTTGACAAATGACATTTAAATGTTTGAATACACATAATGTTGACTATTTGAATGTTGTGGATCAAAAAGCTCTAGAATATTAATTCTAAAAGCGTACGACGTACACGTTTTGTTTTTTAACAAATCATTTAGTTTACAGTTTTAAACAAAATTCGGAAATTTTGAAAACTTTTTGAAACAAACTTTTGAAAAAATGAAACTAATTAGTTATGAACCCTTAAGTACGTTTATTATTTAATTAATTATTTGATTCTAAATTTAATGAGAGTTAAAATCAAAATATCTAAAGTGGTGTAATATAATCCAATGTTGATCAAATAAGTTTTGAAATGTGCATATTAACATTAGCGATGTGGAATAAGTTTGATGTTGTATATAATAATAAATCTACGTTATATATAATCTTCTAAACTGCCTAAGGAGTTGTGTTGGATTGTTCCACCCTTTCCTGCTGAAAGTTTCCCTTACATATTTGCTCTTAGAAGAGTCTCTTTCATTAAGTACAAATACGAGACAGCCAATGGCAAAATATTATTTAGTGCTGGGTTTGTAATGTTTGCACGCAAAAGATCTCTTAAAATTTTCGAAACTGTTTTAGATTAAAATTTAATTTGCACTTTTGTAAATGTGAGGAAACTGAAAAATTGTGTAAGAGTAAGTACGAACTACTGAATAAAATATAGTTTTTAAAATAATTCTTTTGTAATTACCTTATTTTGAAATCATGTTGAAATATGATAACTTTCTTGAACGGGGGCGCCCCATCTTTCATACACCAGAAGTTCGAAGTATCAGTACCATAATGAAATAGTTGATAATGAAGTTTCATAATGAAACAGTTGATCTGTTCAGAGTTGACGATGATATCTTTAACTTAGCGGAAAAAGTAGTCATACAATTTTAGATGTATGTTGCTCTTCTCCGGACAATATCGGGAAAATAGGATAAGAAGTATATTGTTTACCAGTTTACAAAACCCGATTTTTTAGCAACTTTTTTGATTCGTTATGAAGAAATACTGCTTCTCAAGATTTCTTCAAGATAAAATCTACATTAAACGTTTATATGAGCTAAGGTTCTTCTTAAGGTGCCATATCCATCTAATGAATGTTGGCGACAATTTTAGCATATTCGTCACGGTCTTGCGTGACTGAAGAGTGTGTAGGCATCAAAACCAGTCCAATGAATACTTCTTCCTTCCTATGTCACATTTTCCCTCAATTTTTCCTTCCATGATGAGCTTAAGGAATTAGTACCTGGTATTTCTAAATATGTGGCCCAAGTAACCCGTTTTTCTTTTTTTACTGGTTTGCAACTTCTCTTTCTCTGCCCCCATACGTCTTGAGACTTCAGCGTTAGTTATATGGTCTGTCCACGAGATATTTAATAGCCTTCTAAATAGCCACATTTCAAACGCCTCCAGTCAGTTCAAAGTGTTAGCTTTAAGGGTCCAAGTCTCCACATCATAGAGGCAGCACTAAGCATATGAAGTCTTTTATAAAACGATAAGCGCAGTCTAAGGCTTTGATTGCTCAATAGGGTTCGCATATTTGCAAATGCTGTGCTAGCTTGTTAAATCATGCGCCGTATCTCTGCGTCTGGATCCCGATCTTCACTTATCCAGCTGCCGAGATACCTGAACTTAGAGACCTGTTTGCGATTCATTGATATGTTCCAATGTCTAGTCGGTGCTCTGCTTATCATCATAGTGTTTGTTTTTTTCTTCGTTGATTTTTAAACCAAGCCGTTCTCCTTCAACTGATATTCTGTCGATAAGGGCGTTGCAGTGACTCCGGTGTGTCCACAATGATAACCGTGTCATCTGCATAACAAATCTTGACCTTGAATGTTTATACTGTCGTACATGTCATTTCGGGCACATTCAAAAACGGACTCTGAATACAAATTAAAGAACAGTGGCGACTAGACTAGGGTTGCCATAATTTTTGGACCATAAAACCATAAACCGTACCCCCCCGTAAACCGTTTAAACAAATTAAAAGTTTTATTATCAACATTCATAATGTTATTATAATGAAAATATTATAAATTGATTATAAAAAAATTTCCCTGATTTCGCGAACTTCATTATCATTGCTCTTTGTTGTCCACTGCAACGCCCAAAGGATAGAAAAGGAATATACGAGGGCTGCTGTTGAAATTTCGGGTTAGAAGAAGACAAAAACATCTAGAACTAAAATAACACTTTATTGCTTTTCAAAATAGACCTCTTTACACTCTATACATTTTTTCATACGAATAAACCAATCATCAAAGCATTTTTTCCACTCACAAGATGGTACACTTGAAATTTCATTTTGAAACGCTTCTACTGCATCTTCTGGAGATGAAAATCGTTTGCCACGTACTCGATTTTTTATTTTTGGGAAAGTAAAGAAGTCGTTAGGACCTAAATCAGGACTATATGGAGGATGAGACGACAATTCTATCTTTTGACTGCTTAAATAGTTTGTTGCGCAGGATGGAAACTGGAATTGTCATGGTGCAGAACGATGCGTCGCGTCCTATTTATTTTTCACAATTCAGTGATAACCAAATGGATGTATACCATACTGCATTAACGGTTTTACGATCTTCAAGTGGAATAGTAGCGACATCGCCAGTTTTTGAGATAAACAAGCTACCATTTTCGTAGAAGCACTGCGGCAGCGAATGACTTTTGTGGGTTTGATTTCATCTTCAAACACCCAAACAGTTGACTGCCGTTTCGTTTCTGGTTCATAAGCATAGATCCAAGTGTCCTCACCACTAGTAATGCCGAAGATCAAATTTGATATCCCTGAGTCGAATCGTTTAAGCATTTCTTTACACCAGTGCGAACGAGCCTCTTTCTGAGCTTCAGTTAAATTATGGGGGATCCAACGGAACATATTTTTTTAACACCTAAGTGATGATGTAAAATTTCATTAATTTGTTTCATACCCAAGCCTAAGTATGACACAATTTCTCTATACGTAACATGATGATCTGACATTATCATATTTCGTACAGCATCAATGCTTTCAGCAGTTTTCGATGTCAATGGTCGACCTTCACTAAATTCATCACTAATATAACTGCTACCAAATTTAAATTCTTGGTACCATCGAAAAACAATTGTCTTTGAAGGTGCCTCTTCACCAAAGGCAATTTTAAAATCTTCGATGCACTCCTTTTCACTTTTTTTAAACGAAAATTAAATAAAATCATTTCTCGAAAATGTTCTCTATTTAAATCCATTTTTATTGAATTTTCAGTAACGAAACGGTTTGTATATTTACAATCTGTCACTTTTGTTTGACAACTGACAGATCAAACTTCATGACGCTTTATAGGTTAATAATGGCTTAAGTATAGTTAATATGATTATATAATTTAATGCATGGTATTTTATAATTAAAAATGCATTCAATTATTCTTTTTGCCGTTTCAGTAGAATGGTTATTGGGCTTATGGCTTATCTGTCCATTGTATTACATAGCATAACCATTTATCGTGCACATCTTTGGTATTCCATTTTTCACATGTTTTATTTTCAATAAATGATTTAGATTTTCATATATACTACTTCTTCAGGAATTTAATCTGTGAACAATACACCTTTTTCACTTAAATATGTAACAGATTTTTCAACATGTTCCCATTTTGGTATCTACATCATGCAAAAACATCCTTGTAAGAATATTCGTATGTACGAATTTATATTTTCAGTGCCAATCTTTTTATCCGATATAACTATGAACATGTTTGAAACGTTAATCGATTGAAATTGAGAGACACTACTAATATATAGCGACGAATAACGTTATCTGATAATTTTCAAGATTTATCATCGAAACGAGATGGGAATCGGAATTGTCTACCTCCTTGGTTAGTTTGTGTGGGCATGAGGGCGCATTGTTTCGAAACCCGTTAATTATGTCGATGATGTTAATAAGCTGCTTTGTTTTATAAGTTTAAGACATTGTACGGATATTGGTAATTATCGTAGTTTTAACGCAAAAGATATTGTATATCCCTAGAGGAATGTCTATATTTCCTTTACCTCATGATTATTACTTTCATAAGGAACAAAGTTATATTTATCTATTAGGATAAGAAATTTAAATCTTCTGAATGATTCAGTTATTACATCCAATTTTATTTCACTGCATTATGTACAAATAATTATAAGTTTTAAAATTACGGTCCTTTTGATGGGTGATCATGATTTGATCCTATGATTATTGTATTAATAGTTTACATTATTGTCTGTTTTAGCTATTTTGCTAGTACAGAAAGTTTATTACTCTAATTCAAAATGCAAAACTGAATGCTTCATTTGCTAATATCAGATATATTTACACTATTCAAATTAATAAATTAATATATAAATAATAATATAAGTATGAAAGAAAACAAAAAATAAAGTCGTATATTACAGCAGTAATTAATATAAAATTGTATGTATAAATGACAATAACAATAATAAAACCAAGTTTATCCAGATCAACGGAGTAATCTCCTTTATTAAGACATTTCTGTTTGACTTTCTTTTTAAATTTTTCTATTGACAATGATGTTATGTCGTCTGAAAATTTATTAAAGTATTTTATACCTATGGTCATCCATAACTAAAATTTTTGTAAGTCTCGTTTCTACAGGACGGAGGTGTATTTTTAAATCTGATGTTGTGATCATATATTTAACAAACCCAACACTACTGAATTTTGACTACGTTTAATATAAAGTAAGACTTTCAAAATATAAATATAGGGAAACGTTAATATATTTAACTGAGTGAAAGCTTGTCTACAGTCTGGCTTGTTGTGCAAATTGAAGAGAATGCGTACTGCTCTTTTTTGTAAGCTGAAGATATGTGTCCAGTCCGCTGCATGAACCCACGTGATTATGCCATAACAAAAATGACAGTGTATACATGTTCATAGTTACATCGGATAAAAAGATTGGCACGGAAAACATAAATTCGTACATACAAATTCCTGGAAAGCAAACCTTTGTTACACGTTTGATACTAAAGTACCAATACATTATCCGCAACAGACTGTGCTAGACATCTTATAAGAAAAACATTCTTGTATAATACATTCATAATCTCACTGAACTGATGTTCCCAAGTAAGTTTACTATCCAGTATGAATTTAACCAGTTTTACTCTTTAATGAAAAATCTAGGTACTGCGTCATTTACGCTTAGTCCATTCTGCATTAACAATTCTCAGCTAAAATTGTCAACATATTTGTTCACATTTGCCGAAATTTTAAAAGTATTGTCTACTTCGGCTCTACTGGAAAGTACTCTATTGGAAATATATCCATGTAGGATTGTTGGATTGAATTCGTAATAATACAAAGGACCCGAATTTTTTTTTTTATTTTTCGATCATCAACGTATTTTTTAAAGACTAATTATTTTCACTGGTGGTTATCTATATTTGTAAGAATAAGGGTTAAGAGTATTATCTTATTAGTTCTTCAAGTAGGTACAGCTTTGGAAGAACATGATTTTTCTTAATTACTATTTTTGTATTATTATACGTATTTTTTTTGTTTTCTTCTATAGTAATGTGAGGTAATCATTGAGGTTCAAACATGTTTAAAAGTTTGCTCCAATGATCGCTATACACACGTAT